>RCUC01150762.1:0-15077 GCA_003697995.1 Taxidea taxus jeffersonii
TTTAAATGAGACCCTAGTGTACCTTTTTTGTTGTTGGCTCTATGTCATTCTCCCTTTCTTGTTCTTAATAGAACCCTCACTGCGCCTCCCCCCCATCAATTCCCATTCTCAGGGGAGCTGATTCTGTTTCTAACTGTAGGGGAGACCTCTTTACTGAAGGACAATTCTACCCTCTGTGCCAGTGACTGGGCATGAGACCCAATTTGAACCAATGAGAAATCATCTTGAGAAAGTCCTTCACTCAGGGGTCCTGGGGGACTCAGTCAGTTAAGCATCTGCCTTCAGCTTAGGCCATGATCTCAGGGTCCTGCCATCCAGCCCTGCATCAGGCTCTCTGCTCAGTGAGGAGTCTGCTACTCCCCCCCCCCCACATCTCTCTCTCTAATAAATAAAATCTTTAAATAAAACAAACAAAAAAACCTTAAGTCAGAGGTGTCTGAAGGAATCTTCTCTCTCTACCCTCAGGGAATTAATGAGAAAATGGTGGGCTCAAGTAGAACTGAGCATCCATCTTGTGCCCAGGAGGCAAACCACATGAAGATGAAGCCACTCTGTTGGCAGAGCGGGGCAGGAGAAAACCACGGCTGGGACTGTTGAGAGCCAGGTGCAGCCAGCCCCAAATGCTGCTATTAACCCTAGAGTTCCAGATACATGAGCCAGGAAATGGGCTTATTGTTTAAGCCCATTTAAGTTGGTTTTCTGTAACTTGTTGCCAAAAGCAGAGTTATCTGGAGAATTCGGTCCAGGACAATTCTTTTGCAATAATTGAATATTTTAGGCAAAATGATTTCGTATTAAATAATTAAAATAATTGCTTGAGTGTTCCGACTTACTCAGTAAAAATATTTATTATTAGTCTTCACTTCAAACTTTTAAGATTGAGAATCATGCAGTCACATGATCTCTGCTTTCCCAAAGCACAAGTTTCATACCTAACACATACCCTTTACCAAAAGAATATGAGGTACTGATAAAACCAAAGGTAATCAAGACCGTGAAAGCCAATCTTCCCTGTCCAGTGAATGAAAGGATTAATAGTACCTCCAAGCAAGTATGCATTTTGCCAATTTAAGAATAAATCCAGCTGGTTTTTGATTTACTGACATGTTCTCCACAGTGACGCAGATATTCTGAAAGATGACCCACTTTCTGGGTGAGCAAAGACCTTGAGAGACTAAATGCCGTGTCTTGGGATGGGAATACATCCAGTAAAGTCTTGGCAACTCATGTGCAGTGGCTGGTGAAGCTATTCTTCTACAACAACTTCCAGCTCTGTATTTTGAAATTAAGCTGTGTTTATTTTGTGTTGCCAAAGGGTTACCAAATTTCGCTTACTCTGAGTCAGACACAGAAGAGTAGAAAGGCTAGATCAGGGTTATTATACGTACACACGTCAGTTTGCTTTCTTGAGATATAACTTTCATACAATAGAACTCAGCAAGTTCAAGTGTACTTGAGTGAATCTTGACGAACCTGTCGAGTCGATGAGTCACGGCCACCATCATGATACGGACCACCTCCATCGTCCTCAGGAGGTTTCCTCCCGACTCTACAGTCACCCTCTCCCCCCACTCTTAGCCCCCAGGCAACCCCCCATCTTCTTTGCGTCATTACAGTTTTTCTTTTTTCAGAATTTCATGTAAATGGAACCATACGGAATGTTGTCTTTTGAATCTAGCTTGGTATGATATTTTGTCATATGTTTATGTCATCTAAGTGGTGTCTGCCTACTTCAGTTTGGAGCAAAGGAAGACAGGAAAGGCTCGGGGTAACATTTGTGTGTTTGGAGTCTTGTTGCCTAGTAATGTCACTCGTAGGAAAAGGGCCTGCTCACAGGTAAGCTGCACATGTCAGTTTCCTAATGTTTATCGACTGAGCTGATGGCTATTTGTTCTAGCTGTCTCTTAATGGTCCTCCAGCTCTTCCAAGACTTTTATGTTACATTAACAGTGATGTTGCCCGCGTTGAAGATGTACTTTGTTCATCTAGCTGTGATTAATCTAGCTGCACATACCATGTTTCCTGGTGCCTTTCTGAAACCTTTTTCCAAGTTGACATTTTCATTTAAATTGCCAAGGAAGAGAAAGACATTATAAATTACCATCTGTTCTAAATATGGTGCTCAAGAACTCCCCTGATGTGGGGCTGGTTTCTGGTCAGGAAGACAATCAGTCAGGAGGACCAGGAGAGAGTCACGGGGTTAGAAAATGGGCACATGACCTCAACTCTACAAACCTTACTTCTCTCCACAGGAGCCTGAGGATAGCAACACTCACTTCACTAGCACTCTGAGATTCCACTGGATCCCACACTGGATCCCACACTGGATCGCACAACATCCACACGCCCCACCACACAAAGGAAGAGCTCGACAGTGGACGCGGGCAGCAGTACCATTGCTGTTTTGTATCATTTCAGAGTCATGTTACTAGCAGATGATGGCTCACTTGGCACTTCTTTATCTTTTTAGTTAGTAAACCGTAGCTGACGCTATCATGCCCCTAAAGGGAGGTGATTTTAAAGACAGCCTGACTTGAGTCCCTCCGTAAAGAGAAGAACGTTCATTGTGCCCCCCTCTTTTTTTAAGGAATGGATTTCTCCTTATACTGGTTTTTAAAAGTGTGCCAGGTATATTTGATGTCCGTTTGCACTGTTGATCTCCCATGCCTTAGGCTGGGTAACTTTTCGTGAATGTTCCCGCAAGCAAATGGCACATAGTGAGAGTGGTCCTCAAACTGTGCGCGGTCCATGAATCAGCAGGGTGGCTGTCACCTGGGAGCTCGTTACACACTCCCTAGCCCAGATTAGAGAATCAGCATCTTCCTTTTTACAACATCCAGGGAGATTCGTGTGAGAAGCACTGATGGTCAAGGAATTGTCCTGCCTCAGAGTTGACTCCTAGTGTTTACTCTTCCCAGGCTGAGATGCAACACAAGTGCTCCAGGCTTTAGAGGACAAACTATGCTCCACAGGGCCTGCCAGGGCGGTGGGGGGGGGGGGGGGGGGGGGGGCGATGTCAGGTGGACTTGCAGTTTCATCTGGTTGTTTCCAAGAGGGGGATTTTTCATCTGTTGCCATATTTCACAAGGAAAAGCAAAGCCATGGATGAGAAAGGGGCACTTCTCTGTTCTTGAGTCCAATCCTGTGATGTAATCATTTTCACCAGTTCCCTATGGCTCTGTTCTCTAGAAATCTTTAATTTTCCAGAAACCAGGGGGAATAAAATATGACTTGAGGACTTGGGGCTCACTGATCTGGAGGACCAGGGGCCATCTTCAAAGTTCCACTATCTGCAGGTCTTTCATACAAGCGTCAGGGGCTGGAAGATATCCATGAGTAGGAGGAAGTCCACTGGCAACTGCTGGGGGAGCCATGCCCCATCCCACCATGTCACGGATGCCCCCATCAGTGAGATGAAGGCCGGCACCAGAAGATCCAAGGGTAAGTGTTGCACCTTATAAAGCCTAAGCTAGGTAGTCATAGCGCTACCTGGTATCCATAAAAGGCAATTTGTCAAATAACCCATAGTGCTTTGGGACTTGCTAAAAACCTCATTATACTTTGATACAAGAGTAGATAAAATATTTACCATACAGAGTTCATATTATAAATAAAAGTCTATATTAAAATTATGATGCATATTTGCTGCTTAGCAAAATAGTTAAAAACAAATCTCAGTCACCTAGACCAGTGCCATCCAATAAAAATATAGCCGAGTTACAGAGTTTGGTTTAAGTTTTCCAGAAGCCACATTAAAAAGGGTAAAAATAAACAGATAAAATTAATTTTAATAAGATGTTCCACTGACTCCAATCTATCCAAAATACTACCATTTCAACATGGAGTTCATATGAAACTGTGAAGGAGATCTTTTACATGCTCTATGAAATCACTATGCAATCTGCTCTTACGGCTCCTCTCGGCTCAGACTAGCCACAGTTCAAGGTTCCATGGCTGCACATGGCTAGCGGCGACTGTAGTGCACATGTCGGGTCCTGAGCACCTGGGGTCCAGCCAGGTCTTCTATCAGGATGCTCAGAGAAGATATTTATTCCATTCGTTTTGAGTGTGGCTGGAGAGCGTCCCTCCCCGGCCCTCCCCAAGCAGGCACACTGCCTAGAACAGCAAAAGTGCATCCATCTAGAGGTCCCAGGAGAGATCCAAAGTGCAGACTTAATATTAGCAAAGGTTAACGGGTTGCAGCTGTGGGTCACATGTTGGAACATTTTTTCATTTCTTAAAAACAAACAGAGAGGTTTTTTGGGGGGTGGGGGAGGTGTTAAAGTAAGAGAAAGAGAGAGAGAGAAGAAAAGGCACTTTCAGATCTAAAACTCTAGCCCTAGGGGCATCTGGGTGGCTGGGTTGTTAAGCGTCTGCCTTTGGCTCAGGTCAGGATCCCAGGGTCCTGGGATCGAGTCCCACATTGAGCCCCACATCGGGCTCCCTGCTCGGCAGGAAGCCTGCTTCTCCCTCTCCCACTCCCCCAGCTTGTGTTCCCTCTCAAATAAATCTTAAGGAAAACCAAAACAAATAAACAAAAAAGCCAAACAACTCTAACCCTAAAGATTCAGAACTTGGGGGAGGAAACACCAAGATGTGCTGTTAAGGGATTGAGTTAAATTCAGGGAGCCCTCCAGCAGCATAAACATCAGTGACAATTACTGAAAAAGAAAAGTTCCAAATATCCCGTTTTTTAAAAGATTTTATTTATTTATTTATTTGACAGACAGAGATCACAAGTAGGCAGAGAAGCAGGTAGAGAGAGAGGAGGAAGCAGGCTCCCCGCTGAGCAGAGAGCCCGATGCGGGGTTCCATCCCAGGACCCTGGGACCGTGACCCGAGCCGAAGGCAGAGGCTTAACCCACTGAGCCACCCAGGTGCCCCCCAAATATCACATTTTTAAGGCCATCCAGAGTCTCACACTATAGTAGCATGTTCAAACACTCAAGATTTTCAGTTCTATGAGTATGCAAACTGAGCATCCGTAAGTCAGTAGGTAGCCAAGGATTTTTTTTTTTTAATAGAGGGAAAAGCTAATGAGTGAATTAAAGGAGTCATCTGATAGGTCCAAACAAAAGCCAAACCCAGGCTCCCTCTCACCAGTATTCTTAGCATCATTGCTCAGTAGTCCTCTGGATGCTTCTGAAATAGTTTTAATTAGAATGAGGTCTTGAACGTGACCGGAACAGGATATGGACTGAGGTGATGGCCGTTGTCCTCACCAGCTGGGGGGATGTTGGCCACTGAGTCCTGTTAGCCGTTGCCCGCACCAGCTCTCTTTCCCGGGTATTCAGGTGTTTGCAGGACGCCAGTAAAAAGGCAACTTGGGGGGTGCCTGGGTGGCTCAGTGGGTTAAAGCCGCTGCCTTCGGCTCAGGTCATGATCCCAGGGTCGTGGGATCGAGCCCCATATCAGGCTCTCTGCTCTGCGGACAGCCTGCTTCCTCCTCTCTCTCTGCCACTCTGCCTACTTGTGATCTCTGTCTGTCAAATAAATAAATAAAATCTTTAAAAAAAAAAAAAAAGGCAACTTGGCCTAGTTAGATTCTTGGCAGGTATCTTTCTGCCCAGGCCTATGAGCGTAAAGCGCTCGCTCCTGCCCCTCCTCTGGCTTGGCAGCCCTTTCTGTACAGGCCAAGGGCAGCCAGACGACACGAGCCTCCGTCACGCAAGTGCCCAGGGCCACAATGATAGGGCATGTCCAGGACAGTGTTCTCAGAGAGCCTGCAGGCTGGCAATGGCTGCCTCCTGTATTTGTGCCCGGGGCCTGGGTCCCTCTCCTCTTTTCCCTCCTTCTGCCCTTCGCAGCGTCTCCGCAAGCTGAGATGGGGTCCCCACATAGCCCTTGGTGCTCCCCGTCAGATCTCTTCAGGGCGTCTGTCTGGATCCCTGCCCTGAACCGGCTACGCCTGGGGAGAGGCCTGGCCACCCTTCCACTGCCTTGATGGCCCTGGGCTCCTGGCGTTTATTCCCTTCGGCCTGGCCTTCCTTCTGCTCCCAGGGGGCCCTGTGGCAGGGGTGTCTCTGATAGGAAACGGGTCTTCATAATATCCACGGGATTTTTCCATAACAACTTTTAAAATTGTGTTTCCGTGTTGACCAAACTATTACTATTATTATTTTACCAGTGATGACGGTGAAACCTACTTCACAGCAATAATTTGAGTTGAAAAGCATTGATCTTCCCAAGTCGTGTTTCTCAGATTGAATCCTGTATTCTGAGTCATTCGCTCTCTTTTCAAAGAGGCCCGTGGGGTGGCATCCACTGGCACTGTTTGCCAAATAGTTTTGCTTCCCTACCTCCCTCCTTACCCCAGTATGGGGGCGGGATACGATTGCATTTCTTGACTCTTTGTGACTGGGTGGGACCACCTACCCAAATGTGCCAAGGATTTGTGGGCGTTTGATTGCCAAAGCAAGATCCCCTAGAATTCTCTCTTCTCGATAGTCCAGGCAGCAGCTGCTAAGACAGCATGGATTATAGGGTGAGGACCCTGCTCCAAGGAGAGGAGGTCCCAGCGAAACTATGGGGCACAGACAACAGCCCCTGAGATTTTGGTAATGTTTGTTACACACACACCTAGCTTATCTTGAGTGATAGTCTGTGGATTTCTCAAGTTTACCCAAAAAACCTCTGGTCCCCACCTTCTCTTGACAGGAATTTATTATGTTAAGTCCTATATTTCTACTTGAAGTAGTTAAACTTAGACCGTTCAATTTAAGTTTGGAAAAACTGCAGTTTTTACGATTTATTTCTTACTTAGAGTCAATAACTCCTTTTGACAAAAATCACACCATTAAAACTCCTAAAAAGAGACGATTCACAGACCTGTACCCCTGGGACAAATAATACATAATATGTTAATGAAAATAATAATTTAAAAAAACCTCCTAAAAGAAATAAGGACTATTTCTTCTGCATCTTCAATTTATAGGCACTAATCAATTTGTCACAGAACTTAACCATCAAAGTACAACACTGAGGCAGACAGAACCCTGGATAGAACGACCATCCCGCCGAAGGCTAAGAGCTGATGCAGCTACCCAGGTAAAGGAAAAGTTAACAAATCAGACTGCAGCCCTAGGTAGATCTCACGAAGGTGTCGGTGGGTCTAAAAACCGTGATCTCTTTTCACATTTAAGAAGTGTGCTCTCCCATAGCACCTCTTTTTTTTTTTAAGATTTTATTTATTTATTTATTTGACAGACAGATCACAAGTAGGCAGAGAGGCAAGCAGAGAGAGAGGGGGAAGCAGGCTCCCCGCTGAGCAGAGAGCCGGATGTGGGGCTCGATCCCAGGACCCCGGGATCATGACCCGAGCTGAAGGCAGAGGCTGTAACCCACTGAGCCACCCAGGCGCCCCCATAGCACCTCTTTTTAAGAGGGACGGAGGGCAGGCATTATTGTCACAGAGAGCAAACCTCATTATTTAAAGAAATGAGAAGTACTTGGGGGAACAATCATAACACGTCTGCCTTCGCATTACTGACATTCAGGCTCCGAAGAGTAGCTCTGTTTCATGTCAGGGAGGAACAGGCTCATGAAGGGTGCCGTAGAGGAGAAGTCTTTGGGGGCACTTACTAACAAAAACATTTCTACCTTTTAAGGCCAAGAATGTGTCGATGACTGGTAGCTGTCTATGAGTCTGGGGTCCAAATGCAGTGGTTTATTACCCACTTCCTCATCCATATGGAGTTTCCCAAGAGGGCTATCTCTCCAGATCACCTGCAACCTGCCTGTGTCCTGGCTCAGTCTGCAGCACAGAAGCACATGTTTGAGTCACTAATTATTGGGTTCCTTAAGAACAGTAGAGAGCTCTTAGGTTGTAAACTAATTCAGACTCTGAAATGGGAACTTGATGAATGAGGAATCTGCTTATTAGCTGGAGATTAAAAAAAAAAAAAGAAACAAAAAACAAAAACAAAAAGCCTGGCTCAGCAATGATACAAATCAGGTGGATCCCTGCTTCCCAGTCAGAATGGTGGTGGGCTCCAGAGGAATCTGGGCATAACTGTGACAGCCAAAGCCATAAGCTAATAGGGGAATATCTCTGTGGCCCTTGGGTGTAAAAGAATATTTCTTTCCTTTTTTAAAAAGACTTATTTATTTATTGGACAGAGTGAGAGCACAAGCAGGGGGAACAGCAGAGGGAGAGAGAGAACCAGGCTCCCTGTCAGGCAGGGAGCCCAATGAGGGGCTCGCTCCCAGGACCCTGAGATCATGACCCAAGCCAAAGGCAGACGCTTAAACATCGGAGCTACCCAGGTGCCCCTAGAAGAATATTTCTTGAACAAAACCCATAATATAATCAATAGCCAAAAATGTACACAGATTGGCCTGTATCAGATAAGTTTAAGGCTTTAAGAATTTTTGTCCAGGGGCGCCTGGGTGGCTCAGTTGGTTAAGCAGCTGCCTTCAGCTCAGGTCATGATCCTGGAGTCCCGGGATCGAGTCCTGCATCGGGCTCCCAGCTCCATGGGGTGTCTGCTTCTCCCTCTGACCTTCTTCCCTCTCATGCTCTCTCTCACTGTCTCTCTCTGAAATAAATAAATAAAATCTTTAAAAAAATTTTATAAAAGAAAAAAAAAAAGAATTTTTGTTCAAAAAAAAAAAAAAGTAGGAAAGCCAAAGACTAGCTAAAACACTGAGGAGCATGTACTTGCAATGTCTAGAACCAACAAGGGGGTGGTATTCAAAACATGAAAGGAGTTTTATAAATGGGAGGAGACAAATTCCATAAAATCCAATACACATGGGCAAGGATACAGCAAGGCAATCCACAGAGAAGGAACCCAAACAGCAAGGTGAGATGCAGGAAGATATGCTGAATCTTACTAGTAACCAGAGGTGTGCAACTTAAAACATTCAGGAGGCTGGCCCAGTAGAAAATGAGAAAATACCAAATGTGTATGTGGACAAATGGTACACTCAGTGAGTGTACTCAGTGGGTGTACACAGTGGGTGTGTTCAGTGGGTGTACACAGAAAACATTCTGGCATTACTCAGGGCACCAAGTCTGCATGCATCCCAGGACCCCGCAGTTCCACTTCTAGGTTTTAAACTCCACGAGGAACCTCACAAAGGTTCCAAGGGGACACGTACGACAATGACTGGAAACAACCCACGTGCTTATCATTAGAAGGATGGGGACATGAAACACAGCAGATGATACTGTTGAAAACCACATGGCACTCACATGTAAGCAAGATGGTAGAAAGGTATTCTGACTGGATGTAATTGGATCAATATGTTTTAAAATGTATTGCTGCATGAAGAAGAAATAAAGGAAGGCCTAGAGCAGCACAATTCTACTTATGCCACCTAATCACACACACAACAAGCTCTAGCTTTCAAGGGCACATAAATGTCAAAGTGCACAAATCAAGCACATTCTGTTGGAAACCTTTTGAGAGTGGACATGGGGAGAGAGGAGAAAGGGAAAGTAAAATGAAACACCAGAGGGCCCTTGCACAGCCCAGTAATGGCTGTGCCACGCACAGAGAGCACGATTAAGTCAACATTGCACTCAAAGAGAAATGACAGTAACCAAAACAATCTCCAGTCACGTTGAGGCCATGCTGGAATTTCGTCCATTTTCAGTGCTTCCATATTTCCCAACTATCCAGATTTTGGCTTCCTTCTATACCCCAGAAAATCCTTAGTTTCATGTTTATTTGCTGGCATTGGGGAATGTTAAGAAACTTCTCTGATGAAAGTCAAGTACAAGTGAATGGTTAAAAGACTAGTTGAAATGCCCCTTAATAAACATCACAATCCTTGGTGTGCTCTGGAATTTGCAAGTGGCTCCCTTTTATTGATTTGCAAAATATTTTTGCACACAATTACTTATTTATCATTGGTATGCCCTTTATTGTTCAAGACAGAACAGTCTTTAGAGAGGGATAAGATGCTTCTATGTATGAGCCATGAGCAGGTGGCACATGCCATCCCTAGAATTCTGTTTCTGGAGGTTTTCAAGAGTGAAGCATGTTCAGTCTCATGGCTTGACTCTGGGCCATAAGTAAGGTGCATTAATGTTGGACTGTGTTCACTTTTAACCCTAATTTTGAATTATGAATTGCTTTATTATATCTCAACAAATATATGTTAGTTTTCATCATTAACAGATGTACTGATTGAGATCCAGTTAGAATATCTTTTTTTTAAAGATTTTATTTATTTATTTGACAGACAGAGATCACAAGAAGGCAGAGAGGGAGGCAGAGAGAGAGAGAGAGAGAAGCAGGCTCCCTGCTGAGCAGAGAGCCCAATGCGGGGATCCCAGGACCCTGGGATCATGACCTGAGCTGAAGGCAGAGGCTTAACCCACTGAGCCACCCAGGCACCCCTAGAATACCTTTCCACTTAGAAACAAATGCAATCAAAACAAAACACACTGAAATGGTTTCCAAACTGCACATGAGATCTAAGCTGTTCCTCAACTTTAAATGGTAAGAACTTAGGTTTAGTTCTTTCCCATATCATGAAGGTGAGTATAGTTGAACAGATAGGGAACTAGTAGAGGAAACTGGATACAGTTCAAAAAAGAAAAAAGAAAAAGAAAAGCAACTACAAAGAACTGGAAAAAATACAAAGCATCTTAAATGTCAAGAGACATTTTTGAAAGTGAATATTATACAGAGATTGTTTAAAAGGCAGATGTTTTGAACACAGCATTCAGTAACTGTTTTTTAACTAATGGATGTACAAATGAAAATGAAATGGACGGGGGCACCTGGGTGGCTCAGTGGGTGAAGCCTCTGCCTTCGGCTCGGGTTGTGATCTCAGGGTCCTGGGATCGAGCCCCACATCGGGCTCTCTGCTCAGCGGGGAGCCTGCTTCCTCCTCTCTCCCTCTCTGCCTGCCTCTCTGCCTATTTGTGGTCTCTGTCAAATAAATAAAATCTTTAAAAAAAAAAAAAGAAAGAAAATGAAATGGACATACAAATGACCTGCTACATCAGGTGAGTAGGTGCCCCTTTTTTTCTGGGCCAGCTTCATGTCAGTTAACCTTAAATGATTTTTCCAAATCTATTACCACCAAGTACAATATTCTGTAATTCACTTTGTAATGTGAAAAATATTTTCACTGGGGGTGCCTGTGTGGCTCAGTGGGTTAAAGCCACCGCCTTCGGCTCGGGTCATGATCCCAGGGTTGTGGGATCGAGCCCCGCATTGGGCTCTCTGCTCTGTGGACAGCCTGCTTCCTCCTCTCTCTGCCTCTCTGCCTACTTGTGATCTCTGTCTATCAAATAAATAAATAAATAAATAAAATCTTTAAAAAAATATTTTCAGTGAAATGATCAATGAGCTTGTTGAACTTAATAAGCTGGTTATTTTTTAGGGAATTTAGGGAATTAGGAAATTTTATTTAGGGAACAAAGCCTACCAAATAGCTTACAGAACTTAGGAAGAAATGATATGGTAAAAAAATACTACATGAAGTAGACCCTCTAGTTCACTCAGCTGCCATCAAAAAGTCTGTCCCCTTCTAATTTTAGAGCAGCCTGTATCAATACAGCACATAAACTGTCATAAATGGCAGAATGAATACTTCAATTACCTTTAGCAAAATTCCTCTAAGTTCTCAAAGACAACTATTCAAGCCTGGAGACTACACATATTGATCAAAACATGAGGGTAAGTACTTAAACTCTTGCACTCTGTGCCATAAAAGTAATCATGCTGAGCATTCATTCAATAAGCCTTCCTCAGTCTTCCTCAAGATCTAAACCCTTAGTGGTGTATTGGTTTGGAAATGGAAGCAGGAAAGAAAACAAGGATTCACCTTTGAGAGGTAGTAAGGCAATTGTATACCCAGTTACTCAATTCTTCCTACTTAGCATGTAGAGCTTGTCCATAGGACCAGTGCAAGAGCAGAATATAACTAACTTTAGTTCACCTTATTGAATCAAAAAGTTAATGAATCCTGGAAGTTGTCAAGAATTCTGTTTGTGAAGAGGTCCTTTGGCTTTTCTTGAGAATGTCATATAACTTTAACTGTGAGAGATCAGGCAATGGTTGTTCAACAGATGAAGACTAATCCTACATGTGCTGACAGATCAGTGACTCTTATCCTTCTTGAGTATGAAGACTTCTGGCTAATGCCAAAGAATATAACAATTGTCCAAGTGATAGGAATTGTGCTTTTAAATTTCTGTTCATTGAGACCATGTAATGACATAAATTTATTATAAACTTAATAACACCTTTCAACTCATCAGTTATTAACAACAATCACATCCACTTTCATTCTGAAAAAAACAGTACATATTTACCCACGATCTATTAATTCACTGTACAGATAAGGCTTGGTTGCAAATAGTTTGAGGACTTTCGCAATAACTCCATGGTCCCCAAGGATCGGTGACCCATTGGGACAGACTGCCATATGCTTATCCCATCAACTGTAGGGTTAAAGTTACAGCTGCTGGTAAAGTTACAGTGTGTTAGCAACCCTGCTCATCAAGGTTTTCTATCTGGTTGCCCTCTATGCCCATTACTAGGGAAGGTGACAAAGTTTTGCTTTTAATAGGAAAGTTTCCTCTAGCAGAGAAAGTGTCTTTGGTTGGCCATTTCCCCCAACATTCCCCATGTCTGTCTCCTGGGAAGGACATAAAGACTTCTCCACTATCTCAGTCCTCCTCTATCCAGCCACTTTAAGAGGAGTGCATTCACCACATGGAGAAGGAAGGCTTCTTCTCAATCAGGTCCCCCTTCAATAGCACCAAATTCAAAGAAAAAGAGAAAACAGCACAGGTCCATATTATTTGTTCCAAAACAAGATATCTAGCCATCTCTGGAGTGTGTGGACCTAGTCCCCTTCACATCTGCACCCACATGAAGAAGTGTTGTTATGGCAACATGACCAGTGTTCATCATCCGGCCATCTGGGTGCCCTCTCAGGAAAGGAGGATTTGTCCCACGAGAAAATCTAGGACCTGATATCTTTGTTACCATCTTCCTGGATGGGACCTCGAGGGATAGAAACAAAGGGATCTTAGTGTGCTCTCTCTTTTACTATTCAGCACAATTTCCTGCTGTGTTTATCTGCACAATGGAGCACATCTGTGTACAGCAGCAATCAACCTGGCCTTGCAGAATTTAAATGATTTCACCTGCTCCACAGGCTGCATCACTTTTCTTAGGATTATTTCATAAACAAGGGCAATTTTCCTGGTTGGATGAAGATCGAGCAAGCAGGTCTGTCATGGTAACAGCAGCTCTGGATTAAGAATAACGCCTGGGAATTCCCGCCAGGAGCTGGATACGCAGGGTTCTGGACATTGTACCCATCATCGCCTCCACAGCAGGGAACGCTTTCACAAAGAGCTAGTATTTTCTCATTTATTCACAGCAGGGAAGCACAGCAATTTGGATTGCAGAAACCGATTTTGCCAAAAAAACAAGAAAGGGCCAAATGGCACAGGAACAAAACACTTGGAAAAGCTGACCATCTTTCTCTCTCACACAGAGCGTGAACATTTCAAAGACAGTATTAGAGGGCCATTCTCTTGGCAAATGCTCGAAAAAAAGAAAAAGAAAAAAGCAACCCCACTCCCCTATTCTATGAGAGAGAGAACCAGAATTAAAATAATTGAATTAGGCATTGTCACAATGCCCACAGAAGAGAGCTACCAATACTAACAGAACAGAATAAGCCTGTGTGGCTTATTCCTCTTGTTTTATATTTTAATTAATTTTGTTTGTAATGTCACCAGGGCTTGGGCTAGACAGAAGGAGGCAAACACTCCTCTGCACCCCACAGGGTGCTGGGGCTGGAAGGGGCGGGCCATTGCTCTTAGAGGCAAGGGTCAGCCTTTGAGAAGGAAAAAGGGAGGAGCCCATGATTCCCAGATTATATAACTAATGAATGGCTAGTTGAAATGACTCTGAATGTCACTAGGTAAATCTTGGAGCTCATCATCCATACAGCCTTGCCTGGAAGGTTTGCTGGAATCTCAGCAGTAGGGGGACCAGGTCAAGTGCGAATGGAAGGGGCTGTGGCTCTGCACCTGGCCATGAAGTGGACTAGGGCCTGTAGGTGGAGAGGCCAGAGCAGGGGAGGTCAAACGTGGGTTGTCCATGGGCCAGCACTGCTGTCTGTGGTCTGGGACACATCTGGAGAAGGGGTTCTTAGGAGCAGCAGTCTTTAGAAAGAGCAAGTACCAGTCATCAAGAGAATGCAGCATCTAACTTTCAGACAGCAGATGAGTGAAGGGACAAGCGCTAGGATCCTATTTTCAGGAGAAAGAAGGGCAGAAATTAAGCAAGGGACAGGAGCCAGTCAAACAAGCTAGGGTTCAAGACCAGATTAAGAGCTAGAATAGAAGCTGAGGAGTGAGCAAGTTGAATAAATCAAATATGTGTGTGTTTTTTGTGTTTATCCGAGGTCAACAGAGTGTTGTTTTGGTTTTTTTTTTTAAGGAATATCATTTCATGTTGGGACTTCAAATAAAGGCGACAAAAGTTAAAAAAAGAAAGAAAGAAAAGAAACGAAACTAGGGATTGATGAAGGGGGTGGGAAGAGAGAGGCCCCAGGGTGGGGCAGCCTGAGTCACATTTGGGGACCAGTCCAACAAGTAAACAGAGCCCAGTCACTCGTGGGACCAGGAATCCCTCACAGGCATCAGTGTCCATGGGCAGGCAAATGTTGAGCTCACAAATGTAAACTTTTGCGACTTCCTCTGAGCACAGCCTGGAAGGCAAGGACTGACCAGCTTGTCCCAGTTTCCTGAGACTTCCTCAGATTCAGCTCTGAAACTCTCACTTCCCAGGAATCCCCTCAGGCCTGGGCAAATGGGGACAGCCAGGACACCCTACAAGTCACCACCTGAGCCCAGGGTCCAGGGTTCTGTAGATCCCATTACGGATGAGTGATGGGTCATTGAACACCCAGACTGATGGGTGGGGTTGAGCACGTGGAGTGTGTGTCACAGTAACACGGCGTGTTTCCTCTCACACTTCTGATAGATGTTTTTCAAGCTTTAACTTGTATTTAGATGAAGTAGTTAAGATTCTGACAAAGGTATACGGCCCAATTATTTTAAGGAGGTTGGTGTGAGGGACTGGTAGAAG
>RCUC01150763.1:0-50871 GCA_003697995.1 Taxidea taxus jeffersonii
ATGATCCCAGCGTCCTGGGATCAAGTCCCACATCGGGCTCCTTGCTCAGCAGGGAGCCTGCTTCTCCCTCTGCCTCTGCCTGCCACTCTGTCTGCCTGTGCTCGCTCCTGCTCTGTCTCTGACAAATAAATAAGTAAAATCTTAAAAAAAAAAAAAAGAAATAATGATATGGACTGTATTGCTGGAGTTTGTTTTTCTCTACTAGGAAGTACTCATATTTATTTTAGAAGATGATTGAGAGGTCCTTATCATGCAGGAGCTTATCACATGACGAAGATGACCTCTTCAAAGATCAGAACATTTGGGAGCCTCCTGCAGTGGAGAATCAGGGGGAGACTCTGTACCTCATGTGGAAAGCAGGGGTCTTCGAATGATAGGAGCACATGGAGCTTAGCTGGTGTTTGTTAGGCCTCCTCAGTCCCTTTTCCGAGGCAGGGTCCTGTCAGGGGTGTTCGTTGATTCAGTAATAAGGACCTCGTGGTATAAGTGCTGGGGATGGAGAAGGGAACATGGGAGAAGCAGAATCAGATAGCAGTGTTTCAGTAAGTTTTCTGAAGGGAGGTGGGACTGGAGAAGGCTCTTGACTGAATGAGGTTCAGAAAAGCAGAAAGGAGTCGGGGAGAGTAGAACACAGCAGAGTCCAGGGCTATGGAGAATTTTTGAGAGGAGAGCACGCCCAGTCTGTATAGTTCTGGAAAGTCTGCCAGGGTACCCGTGGCAATTTTAATGATTGCTTCAGAAACTCTGCAACCTGGAAAAGGAATAAAAGTGTGTCACTCAGCCAGTTGTGTTCAGACCAGTCAGGGCTGCCTCTAAGTAGACTGAAGGAGTGTCTCAGCTGAGCATCTCACACCCACCCCCTTCAGCCAAGGCAGCTTTGCCTGAATCTGGTCAACTTCTACCCAGAATTTCACTTGAAAAAAGGGATGTGCTGCAAATAAAAATGTTGGAATTCACCAAGCCATCCGCATACCTTAAATATAGGGAAACTGAGACTCAGAGGAGGGAGACAACTCATTTATATATATATTTTTAAAGATTTTATTTGAGAGAGAGGGAGCATGTGTGTGAGAGAGAGAAAGATCACAAGCAGGAGGGAAGGGTAGAAGGAGAAACAGACTCTCTGCTGAACAGGGAGCCCAATGAGGGACTCGATCCCAGGACCCTGGGATCATGACCTGAGCTGAAGGCAGATGCTTAACCGACTGAGCCACCCAGGTGCCCCAACTCCCTTCTAGGTTATACAACTAGTCAGACACAGCTTCTAGATCAACATAGCTTCTACAATGTACAGCTAGTCAAAGACAGCTCCTTTTACATCTGATCCAGTAATCTCATACAGCCACACCCCGCCAGCATGATCAAAAATAAAATGGCAAGGAACATTAAAGAAGAGAATCACTTTCTTTGAGTTTCTTTCTGGTAAGAACGAGTCTTGTCAGAAGTAGAAAATTATTCTGACAAAATCACTTTCAGTCTTCAACATGTTTTCAAATAAAAGGTGTTGACTTTCTAAAAAATACATTTTTTAGTTCTGTATAACATGGCAATGAAATGTCATGGCTGGTTTGTAACTTTGTATACAACAGGATTCAGGTAAATTAACAAGATTGAGGGTACAAATAGCTTAGATGGGGATGCTGAAAGACTAAACTTAGTTTCCTGATTGTCAATCATGCTTAAATCCTCAAGAGTATCAAACTCCAATGCCACAGTACTTTAAGAGAGAATAACTCCAGAAATGATGTCGATGGAGGATTTTTCCAGTTTGGCTGGTAGGACTGGAAACAGTGTGTAATTGGAATTCTGTGCTCTTGGGAGCTACCCATTAAACACTTCATCATCTCAGATATTTAAAGGATAAAAAACATCTCTTGCCTCTGAATCTGGGGTCAACAATTCTGCCAAGATGTAAGCTAAAGGATCAAAGCCCCTCAAGAATGATCGGAAACCCCTAGAATATAATCTGAAACGTAATTGTTCTTACTTCTAAGTTGTTTTTTTTTCTGTTGTCAATAGCTTGGATCTGTTACTCTCAACATTAGTCTGTCATAATTCCAAAGTTATCTTGGTGTCTCAAAGTTATGTCTACCACAAGGGGCACAAGGTCAAAAACCAGGTAGTCACGGAAAAAGGTACAGGACCTGTGTGTGATAACTGGGGACCCCCGTTCCTTCTGTGGGGGAGGGGATATCTGTGGTTCCATCCAGCTGACTGCTTGTCACATGGGAATGTAGGACCAGCGTTGCCAGCCCTTGTAATTTTTCAAAAGAGGCCAAAAATTCATTTGTTAAGTGTCATGTCTTCATTTTGCAACATTGGCAGCGTTTCAGTTTTTCTTTTGTTTCTTTGTTTTTCTATATCTGGGCAGCCCAGAATTAGTATTCAGCCCTGCAGCCAACCTTCTTTTATTGCTAAATAGAATAATGACATGGCTGAATTGCTGAAGATCTTCTTCGGGGAGGCTCATCAAGTCCTCTTTTTTCTTTCCTCCTTCATCTAAAGCATAATTTGCAGTATGTTTTAGCTCATGCGTTAGCATCATTTCCCACATGAACAAAAGTCCAAAAGGTCCTGAGGCTCCCCACCAATTCCTTCTGCTCTTTCTCATGAAGCTATGAGTTTAGGCACTTAGTTCTTCTGGGTTTTTTGTCCAAAAGATAATTTATAAGCATGAGCTGTATGATTTCTGAATGTGATTTCTCATTTTACACATTAAGGAATCAGGAAAGCTTATGCGGAAACATGTCCATGGATTTGAGCGGGATGAGCCCAGGCTGGCAGTCAGATCAGCTAAGGGGTAGATGTGCTGGAGCTCCAGCTTGGGAGAGACTGAGGGTGTTCTAGAACAATGCTGTCCCACACAGTAGCCCCTGGCCACACGCGGGACTGTTGAGCACTTGGAATATGGCTTGCACGAGTTGAGATGTGTTGTAAGTGTAAAATACCAGATTATGGGAAAAAGAGAACGTATCTCATTCTTAATATTGATTGCATATTAAGATGATAATATTTTAGATGTGTTACCTAATTAAAATACTAAAATTAATTTCACCTGTTTATTTTTATGTTTGAGTCTGGCTGCTAGAAAATAATGATATTCTATTGGGGAGTGATGCCCTAGAATAGGGATCTGCAAACCTTTTCAGCCAAGGTCCCGGTAGTAAATATTTTTGGTTTCTCAGGCCATAACGTTATAACCATTGACTGCCATTCTAGCGCAGATTAGCCAGAGACAATATGTAAATGGATAGGTGTGCTGTGTTGTAATAAATCTTAATTTACAAAACAGGCAGAGGCAGATTTGCTGACCCCTGCTTGATAAGAAGATAAAGACCAGTGGGCAGGAGGAGATGGGGTGGCTTTTGATGGTCTGAAGGCATGCTGTTTGTTGCTCTGGGTGCTGGTTAAGTGGATGTGCTAGCTTTCTGAAAGTTCATCAGGCTTTTAATGTGCACAATCTGTATTTTTCCATATATTCACCATACTTCAATAAGAAGCTTAAAGACTTATGAGCCCAGGGGCGCCTGGGTGGCCCAGTGGGTTAAAGCCTTTGCCTTCAGCTCAGGTCATGATTCCAGGGTCCTGGGATCGAGCCCTGCATCAGGCTCTCTGTTCGTTAGGGAGCCTCCTTCCTCCCCTCTCTCTGCCTGCCTCTCTGCCTACTCGTAATCTCTGTCTGTCAAATAAATAAAATCTTAAAAAAAAAAATGACTTAAGAGCCCAGAATGCATATCTGCTTTTGTCAGTCAGTGACAGTCCTCTTCCCACTTTAAGAGTGACACCGTTTTTCACATTCTCCATTGGTAGTCAACCATTTAGTTGCCCCACATCATCTGGCTTTCTCCACAGGTATCTGTAACTATCTGTAACTCCTGTCCTATTACACGTTCGTTCTGTATAACAGTCACTATCTTTGGGAGAATTGTACAGGGACAAAAGTCAACCCCTGGCCATCTGGGGAGGTATAAGGGGACAGAATTCACTGGATTGCAAAGGCTGAAGCAAGCTGGACTAGAGCTGCATATGTATAAGCCACCATATTTTGCCAATTAAAAAAAAAATTTCTGGTTCCCTATGAGCTCATCCTGTCTGCAGAATGAATAAATGGGTTTAATATTTTGTCATTTAAATATAGACAGTCAGCAAAGTATGACTTTTCCTTCTGGACCTTGATGCTGACCAATGATCAAGGCACTTGCGTGTGCACCCCTGCTCAGATCTAAGGAGACAGCCCGGAGGATGGGGGCCAGGGTCTGGGCACAGGAACTCAACACACACCCGGGTTCAGTAGCTTTCTACCCCCAGCTCTTTGCTCCTGCGCCACCTCGAAGTTGCAGAGAGAGGGCTTCCAGAAGTGGAAACATTTTTAAATAAATCTTTTAACTTTTCGCCTGTGGATACAGCTGCGTTGACACAAAGCCACGTTTGAGGCATGCTGTCTCGGAAGCCTGGCACCACGGAGTGTTTTTCTACTGGGACCCATAATGGCTGGCTTTTAAAAGTGGTCCTGTGTTCAGTTTTATCAATGTGGTGCTTGAACTGGGCCTTCAGCTGACCTCCAAAAGGAAATAGTTTTAAAAGGAAGAATTTTAAGTCTGCCAAGAGTCAGATAATGGCACAGCAGAGAAAAAAGCAAAGGGTTTTGTGTGTTTTTTATTAAAATATGAGTCTCTTAATGCCTCAAAACAGCAGCCTCTAGAAATGGGCAGCTTAATGTATCAGGCTAGAAATTACAGTTTTAAAGATCAAAAATTTTCCTCTTTGTTCCTTGTGATTTATTGGAAAGAAACAAGTTCTTTCCTCCTGAACCTCCTCCTACCCTTATTTTTGATTTTATGCAAGTAGACTGTTCTCCTTAAAGAAAATCTCAGAGCACTCTGAAAAAGTCCCTGCTGTGTTCAGAGCTTCGTGCTGGAGGAGCTTTTAGCCTGGACATCCTGCAAAAATGTGCCTGGAGCACAAAGGCCATTAACATTTGGGTAATTCTGTATGGTCGGCTTCTTTCTCACCTTCACAGCCTTCTCTTTTCCCAAAGCATAATCTATTTTTATAAAAAGATTTTATTTATTTAAGAGAGAGAAAGAGCACTAGAGAGAGAGAGAGAATTAAGCATTAGTAGGGGGCAGAGGGAGAGGGAGGAATAGACTCCCCACTGAGATAGGGAGCCCAACATGGGGCTTGATCCCAGGACCCTGTGATCATGACCTGGGATAAAGGCAGACACTTAACCGACTGAGCCACCCAGACCCTTCCCCTGCCCCCAACCAAGCATGATCTAGTGAGGACCCTGGAAGACAAAGGGGTGGCTTTGTTCATTGTTCACTGTGTCAGTACATCAGGCATGGCTCAGTGGAGGCTGTCCTTTCTCCTGAAGGTGATCATTTCTAAGGAGAAATACTGTGTATTCCCCTCATCGATATGGACTCTGGCTGGATGCGAGACAGGGGACAAAAGCCAAAACTGCAAATCACTGTGGGGAAATGTGATGTAGAGTTCTCACAAACCAGCCAGCCATGATGTTCACCTTACTTTCTGTTTGTAGCAGCCCTGTGAATAAGTGGAGTTAGGGTTAGCAGTAAAGGAGGTCTGGAGACCCTGAATTCAGTGGGATTGCCTTGTACATTTTATCATCCAACATGTGCCTCTGGTGTGGTACGTCTAGTTCCAGAAAGTTCTCAGAGGGTTCACACCGAGGTTAAAAATGGCTGACAGAAGGGAGTTGGCCTGCACTGCAGTCTGACCCTGCACTCCAGGTCTGCTGGGAACCAGGACAGTGAGAGAAGACAGTGAAGCAAGGAGGGCATCATGCAAGCCTGAGGCAGATGAGATGGAAGTGAGAAGGGGAGCCAGATGGTGTGGGGCTCATACTGGGCCACACAGGGTCCAGCCCCAGAGGTAGAAAGGATTTGCTGTTTCAGTAGTTCTAGACACAGGTGAAGGTGGAGCCAGGTAGAGAGGGAGAGAATTGGGGCAAGTTTCCAGCCACTGGGGAGGCCTGCACAGGTGCCAGAGATCCAGAGGGACAAAGAACCCTGGGCTCCCGAGAGTTCTGGGGTGGGTGACTGCATGTAGTTGGTGGACACTATGACAGCTGCAATGAGAATGGCTGGGACAGTGGGTTAGTGAGCTATTGTCTCAATAATGCTGCCTAACAAAGCACCCCGAACTCAGAGGTGAACAACCGCAAGGATTCCTTCCTTGCTCTCAAGTCTGCAGGTAGGCTAAAGCTTGGCTGGTCTGGGCTGGGCTCAGCGGGGCTTGTCTTCAAGATATGCATTGGGTCAGGTCCTCTCCATTTGTCTCTTATCGACCTGGGCTTTCTGGGATGTGTTCTTATAGCCGTGCCAGAGGCACTGGAATGCAAGACCAGCTGCATACTTGTTTTCAAAGCCATTTCACGTTACTTATTCTGTTGGCCCAGACAGGTTACACCACCAGCCCAACATCAAGAGGGCAGGGAAATAGACTCTGCCTCTGCTGAAGGGAACTGCAGTCACGTGACAAAGGATGTGGGTAGAGAGAGGGGTAAAGAGTTGGAGATGGGTTACATGATCAAATTGATTTTTTTTTCCAGCTTGTGTACTTTTTTTTTTTAAGATTTTATTTTTAAGTAATCTCTCCACCCAGCATGGGCCTCAAACTCATGACTCTTGAGATCAAGAGTTGCACACTCCACCAACTGAGCCAACCAGGTGCCCCCAGCATGTGTAGGTTTTGATCACTGCTCGGGATGGATTCCATGGACTGAACTCACACAGCTTGTAATTAAGTCAAAATGCCAATTTATTAATTTGTGATGAGAAACCTAAATATTTTGTGGACTAGGTAACTCCTATCATCCACTCAGTGTATTCTTTTCTTGTAGGAAAGCTACTTAGAGCATCAAATCATCACTCCAGTTTTGCTTATAAATGTGGAGATAGAACAAGGGGCATTGGTTGGGAAGCTTAATGGCTTGAGTTATCCAGGTCTGGTCTCTATCGAAGACCTCCATCCCCACTATAGGAAGATTCCTACCAAGGGTGTACTTGGGCAGGTTACCCCCCTTAGGTGGAGATGTGCCAACTTAGTTTTTGCACTGCTCTTTTTGAATCTTTTCCCTGATCATTAATAACCTACATTCTTTCTTACATACAATGTAACTGACTCCACCATAGCTTTAGAGATGATAATGAAATTATTCCTTGGTGATCAGCTGATAACCATATTGAGAATTAAGGCATTTGCCAAGACTACCCAGCCACTCAAGTACTGATCATTGCTTAGGACAAGGTGCTTTACATATTCACTAATAAGTCTGAAATTGCAGTGGGCATCTTAGAATCTTTGTGGGCCACATGGTCATGAGGTGGTTGTCGTTTCCTTTGCATGTAGAAACTTGCTTGTTATTCTTGGGGGCTTCACTGGATAATGGTAGCCTCAACATTTCAGTCAACAAAGCATTTAAGGACCACTTGAGGAAGAGATACGAGTCTAGGTTGTCGTCTGAAAATCTTCCATTGACCCCTATGCAAGATCAAGCATTAGATTTGCACATTTGATGTCAGAAACTGGGGAGAAAATCCAAGAGACAGTAGCAGAGCAGACTTAAGAGACTGCACAAAAACACTCTTGAAAGATTAGGCTCTGGATATGAAAGAGTTTTAGGATTATATCAATCAACTCTTTGCTTATATTTTCCTTTTAGTGCATGCATAAAATGATATATGATAGCACTATGTGTCTAAATAAGGCTTCTTGCTTTTAAATGCTCTTTCAGTGAGATTCAAATAAATTCAAAAGAATTGGAAATTGCCATGTCATGGTTTAATTGGCAATGTTTGTCCTACTAGATGGTATATAAAATAATGGTAGTCTTGACTATCACTGGTGATTTAGATGCTATCAAATTTGGTATTTTTCCACAGGAGCATACCAGTCATCAAAAATGAAACTAGAACCATGAATAACTGCGGACCTGCAAGTTGGCTAATAAAGAAACAGGAAGAGAAACCAGTTCATGGCTTTTTAAAGCCTTTATTTATACTGGGGTGTTTTAGCACTAACCTCATTTTTTAAACAAAATGATTTTATTGGGGTGGAGTATAATTTTCATGCAGTAAAAGTAAAATCTTAGATGTACAGCTCAGGAAACGTTTTGTAGACCCTGTTCTGTAGCATACCACCACTGTAGCTACCACTCAGATCAAGGTGTAGGACTTCTGTATCACCCCAGGTAGTTTGTCAATAACACTCCCAAATGAGAGTGGCCATTATTCAGATATTTGTCATCATAGATTCATTTTAGCTAATCTGTGGCATAAAATACTTTCATGGCTGACCCCTCTTGCTCACCATGTTTTTGAGATGCAACCATGTTATGATATATATCAATAATTTTTCCTTTTAATTCCTGGGTGTTTATCCATTATATGAATGTACCATAATTTATTTATCCATTTTCCTATTTTTATAAAGATTATTTATTTATTTATTTGACAGAGAGAGAGAGAGAGAGAGCACAAACAGGGGAAGTGGCAAGCAGAGGGAGAAGGAGAAGCAGCCTCCCCAGTTCCCCACCGAGCAGAGAGACCAACATGGGGCCTGATCCCAGGACCCTGAGATCATGACCTGAGCCAAAGGCAGACACTTAACAGACTGAACTACCCAGGCACCTCTATCCATTCTCCTATTACTGGATATTTAAGTTATTTCTAGTTTGAGCCACTATGGAGTGAAGTTGCTGTGAATATTCTTGTACATACATCTTTTTGTAGACACGTGCACTCATTTATCGAAGTAGCATTCTTTGTGATAGAGTTGGCATAAATATCAGTAGACATTCCAGTTTTCCAAAGTAGTTGTGCCAGATTTTCCTCCCACCTACAGTATGTGAGTTCCAGTTGCTCCACATCCTTGCTAACACTTAATGTGGCAGTCTTTTAAACTTTATCTGTTCAGCTGGTTACATTGGTGTATCTCATTATGGTTTTAGTTGAGATTTTCCTGATGAATAACAATATTGAACACCTCTTTTTTTTTTTCTTTAGACTTATATATTCTCATTAGGGAAGGGCCCATTCATGTCTTTTGCTGCTTTTAAAAATGTCTTGTCCTTCCCTTATTGGTTTTCAAGTTAAAAAAAAAAAATACATTCTGACCATAAGTTCTTCATTAGATGTATGCACTTAGAATATCTTTTCCCATCCTATGACTTGTCCATTCACATGATGTGTTTTGCTGAACAATGTTTCTAATTTTAATGAAGTCTAATTTATCTTTTCTTGCATAGTATATCCTTTTAAAATGTTTTGTTGTTTTTGTGATAGTTTTTGCTTTTTATGTCCTGGTTAAGAAATCTTTGCCTACCCCTTATTCTCTGATCCAATAACCCATTTCCCATGCCAGTTCAGCTGCATGCCAAAGTCAGTGGATTTTCTTGAGAATAGAAATCAGGTTGGGCTAAATCTGGGTGAAGCAGGAAATGCCTGAGGTTAAATTAGGAAGGTGAAATCAGCAGATGTGCAGAATATATGGAAGCAGAAAGAAGCCCAACACAATTAAGTTTTTGGTCCAAGGAAAGATCAATTCTAGGGGCTTTGTGGTTGGGCAAGCGGATAATTAACCGTGTTGCTGTCCAGCCCACATTGTATCTCTGAGTATTTTGAGAGTCTTGTCAGACTCCTTAGTAAAATTAAACTCTTCAGTGTTCACGGCTTCTGATTTATTGCCTAGAAACATTAAAAAGTTGACAAATTTCATGTTTTAGGGACATGATGTTAATGTCTAGTGGCCATCGTTTTTCTTCTAAGTGCACAGAACCCATTATCTTAATAATGCTTTCTTGACCATATTCAGGAAGCAAAACCTCCACTTAGAATAACATTTATCCATCCCAAATCCTCTCAGTCTTCCCCCATTTTTTATAAGTTTTCCTTAAAAAGATCCATGTCAGTAATTCCATGATCTCATGTTTTCCTACAGTCCTGGGTAAATGTTTGGGTTTGCTTGTCATAATGAGACCCTGGCAGGTCCTGGACAGAACTGCCCAGACAGAGGAGATGCATGCCAAGTGGGAGTTGGCAGGAAGCACAGGAGATGGTAGGGAGTAGGCAGGGCAGCTGTAAAGTCTGTGAGGGGGACAGAAACCTATGTCTCAAAGTAGGGTTGAGATCAGGTAGCAGCAGCTGAGTTGAGATCCCACCACTCAAGAGATGAGCTCCGGAGGCTATGGTTCTGTGAGGCTTTCCCGGGAAGGGAGAATAGCTGTGCAGTGAGAACATATATCCCTGCCAGCCTGTTCCAAGAGTTTTATTCTTTGAATGTTAGGACAGCAGAAATGGAGCCTAATGATTATTACTAAGTGGTATTAATTGTCAGGAACAAGACGGGAATAGCCCCTTAACATCTAAGAAGGTGAACTGGATGAGGCTGCAGAGATGTCCTTGGCTGTCCACCCTCAAGGCAGGTTAGATAGGCATGGTGTAGTAGAAAGAGAGGGCTATTGGGAGTTGAACATACCTGGTTCTAATACTGGCTTTACTGCCTGTTAATTATAGGACACTAGGCAGGATGATACTTCCATCCTAAGATTGGCAAGATGATCAAATAGGGTAGTATGTATAAAATGCTAATATTCCCATTTTTCTCCTGCTTCTTCCCTATGCTCCACCAATGGATAGCTGTCACTCCTTATCTTTCTTGCCCACTTTGCACCACTGGCTCAATTGGACAGTCATAATATTTTGAAATAAAACCTTCCCTTGGCTCCCAGGTAGATGCCCCCTATTGCATGATGACAGCCAGCATGTTGTATAAATCTGCTAGGGCTGCCATAACAAGATACCACAGACGTAGGTGGTTTAAACAACATAATTCATCTTCTCACATTTCTGGAGGCTGGAAGTCCAAGTTCAAGGTGCTGGCAGGGTAGGATTCTTCTGGAGCCTCTCTCCTGAGTTTGCAAATGACTGTCCTCTTGCTGCCTCTTCACATGGTCTTTCCTCTTTGTGAATGCTTCCCTGGTGTCTCTCCCTGTATGCCCTAATCTCCTTATAAGGCAGATGGATTAGGGCCCAATTTAACAGCCTCATTTTAACTCATGTGCCTCTTTAAAGACCCAACTCCAAATGCAGTCACATGCTGAGGTATGGGTTTAGGGCTTCCATATACAAATTTTGAGGGGCAAAATTCAGTCTGTGGCACATATGTGTGCTGACAAATCCCACACTTATTTGTCCAGCATGTACCCCCTCTCCTTAAAAGCCAGATCCATTTAGGCACCTGCCTCCAGATTTTCCTCCTACATGTCTTCCTGTCAACTCAAACCTGACAATTCAAAAATCCAATGCATTATCTTTTCCCTAAATTCTTCCCTTTTTTGTGAACTTATGGATTCATGTAGGAGAAGCACTATCTTCCATGAGTCTTATCAGTTTGTTGAATCTATCTGAATAGGAAAAATTGAGGGGCAGTATAAAGTGTAGCATGGTTTAATCATATAGCCTCTGGAGTCCTCACTTATCTCTACCACTTACTCCCTGTTGACTTGGAGAACATTATTTTGCATTTTTATGCCCAATTTCAGGCTGACTAGTACACCAACCTCTCCTGGATGTTGTGAGAATTGTGAGTCTGTGTACCCACTCTGGTATCTTGGGCCTCATCTGTTCTGTTCATACCAACCTGACTTCTGGCTCCTAGTGTTTGCGTCTCTGTACCAAAAGGCAGCAGGAGCAGCCCTCAACCAATGTTGATGAATGCCGCTGTATAAATACCCCGGCTCCCCCACCCTTTCAGATGGGAACATTCTAAGGTTTGTGTTTGATGCTGTTTGCCCGAGTTTCTCTATGAAATTAAACAGCAGTGAAATTGGCTTGAAAAAATGCTCTCCTTCTGTGTCTCACTCCCTATTCATCTACCAGTATTTCCTAGGATTATCGGCCCTAGGAATTGCTTGCTCTGGAATCCCTGTCTCAGGATTTGCTTCTGGAGGACCCCAAGCTATGAGGGTATGCTATGGTCTGAATGTGTCCCCTCAAAAATCATATGTTGAGGGATGCCTGGGTGGCTCAGTTGGTTAAGCAGCTGCCTTCGGCTCAGGTCATGATCCCAGCGTCCTGGGATCGAGTCCCACATCGGGCTCCTTGCTTGGCAGGGAGCCTGCTTCTCACTCTGCCTCTGCCTGCCACTCTGTCTGCCTGTGCTCTCTCTCTCTCTCTCTCTAACAAATAAATAAATAAAATCTTTAAAAAAACAAACAAAAAAAATCATATGTTGAAATCCTGATGCCCAAGGTGATTGGTCTAGGAAGTGGGGCCTTTGGGAATTGCTGAGGTCGTGAGAGTGGAGCCCTCACAAATGGGACTAGTGCTCTCATAAAAGAGAACCCACAGAGCTCCCTCACCCCTTCTTCTATATGAGGATACAACAAGAAGTCTGCAACCAGGAGAGGGCCCTCACCCAACCATGCTGGCAGCCTGGTTTAGTACTTCCAGCCTCCAGAATGATGAGCAATAAATCTTTTTTGTTGTTTATAATAGCTGTGACACAGTATGTAAAAGCTTGGCTCGGTACCTAGCATTTAGCAAATTCTCAGAACCATTGTTTCTGCCATTATCTAGTTGTTCTTCAGTAGGAAGCAAAGATGCCCTTGAGTGGGAAAGCAGTCTTCTCCATACTACAGTGAGAAACCCTGTGTGGCCATCATGAGGCTGTGAGAGCCCAGTTAATAATGGTCGGTTTATAACCTGTATGTGTTCTTGTGGGGGCTCTAATAGCCCCCCAAAGAGCCAAATATTGTTGGGGGAGCAGGGAATGACAACAAATCTTAGTCTTTCTATGTATAAATCACAGATACCTATGACATATAAACAAATATGCAGTATATCTGTAATATTAAAATTGAGTGGGGGGAGTCATTAGGAGAAAAATGTCAAAAAAGGCTCCCAGGAGGGCAGCAATGACAACAAGGACAAGAACCCCGCTGGTTTATAATAGGCAAAAAAGTTACTATTGATGTTCCCCTGGTTTTGGACCATCCTGGGTGGTACTGTTACATTTGCAAGGTTCATGTCCTCTTTTCTGGAGTGGGGAATTAACAGTTGAACTTGCATAAAGTTGTTTAGTTAGGTTTGCCCAGGGAGGCACCAGGCTTTTGGCAAAATATCCATCTGTTTGTGGTTAAGATTGTCCTGGTTCTTATTACAGCCAGACTTGGTTACATTTTGAGAACCATGAGGCTTGGCTCTGAGGAACAAGACGACTGGTTCATCCAACATGGTGTGCTTTGAATCTTTCCTTCTGATTTCTCCAAAGCTTCTCCTCTTGGCTGAAGGCATTGAATTTGGCAAGAAGAAAAAAGAACCGAATTTCTTCATTCCAGCCCACATTTCTTTCGCCAAAGTATGATTATTAAGGAGTTTTGAAAATATAGCTCTCCTACAGGCATAATGAGCCTGGCTTAAAAATTTATTTCACTTATTAGGAAGGCATCGGCAGGATGGTCAGGCTAGTTCAAAGTAGGATATGGAAGATGAATATGTATATATGACTCGGTTCAAAGCGAGATGGCTGAAATATGCTCATTTAACTTAGGTACAAACTAGTTACTGTTGTACAGGGAAGTCAAACCATAATCTTTGGAGTTATTCTCTGCTGGACAATTGTAATTTGTGAATTATGTTTGCATGATTATATCTGGGTGTTTTGGGAAGTTTTTCTTAAGTTATCATCCAGATTCACCTTGACATTTTCAATACCAGTCTCTATGGCCTATGAGATCTTAACAGGCTTTAGCTTTTCTACTTTCCTTCTTAGTATCTGAAAGGCTACCTGAAAAACTTAAATTAACTTGTCCCTTTTACATCAAATGCACTTGAAAGCCAACTGCATTCAATGGTTTGCTATGTTTACAACACCTTTATATGTCTGCCTATTTTTGTGGTGTAAATACTCCAGCCAGAAGGGAATTTCCATCTACCAATGTGATGACCTTAAAGGCAGAGTTGAGAAGAAATGTATACAGTTACTTTTGTGAGCCAGTATTTTCTACTTCCAGCACATCACTGAGTGTGTGTTCGGATATACATTTCATGGCTTGTGGTCATGGTTTTCAAATTACTTTCCAACAATCTAGAATTATGGTCACTCAGTAAGTATTTCTGAAGAGCCTGAAAGATCAGCTCATCTAATGGTCCTGAAACTATAATCTCTGGAACCCTAATCATATTCCTTGGGGATGCCTCACAGGTTACACAAACCCAATTCAAATTTATTTTTCAAAGTTACATTTTTAAAAATGCAATGAAAGAATACACATGCATGCACATGTAGCAGACATATAAAGAAATATGTGGGATTGGTGAACACCAAGTGCAGAACTTTTGTAACTCCCTGAGATAGAAAAGATATGATGGTGAAGAATTCACAGTGGTTGTGAGTACAGAGGTGTGCGATACTATCTTTATACTTTGTTATATATCTTTTTTAAAAAAAGATGTATTTATTTTAGAGAGAGAGAGAGAGAGATGTGTGTTTGTGCAGGGATGCAGGCAAAGAACAGAAGGAGAGGGAAAGAAACACTCTGCACTGAGCGTGGAGCCTGACATGGGGCTTGACCTCATGACCCTGAGATTACAGCCTGAGCCACCAAGAGTCAGATCCTTAACCAACTGCATCACCCAGACACCCCGAGCTTTGTTGTATATCTTAAATACAGTGTAACAGTTTCATAAGACATGTACCTATAAATACACTTTGTTTCAAATTTCAGACCTCTAAAAAACAGTGTCAAATTTGCTACCAGACTAACTTATTTGGTGCAAGTGGCGGAATAAAGCTTTCTCTTGCCTTCTCTGTTATGACACATTTTCCAATGTTGCATAGGAAGCTTTAATTTTAAAGGTCAAAACATTAAATTGTCACTGAGAATCTTGTTTTATTTTATTTCATATAATGAGACAGTGGAATGTATTTTTAAATTTTGAAATAATTTCTCACTTCTTTAAAAAAGGATGTATTTATTTATTTTAGAGAGAATGAGAGAGAGTACATGCATGCCAGTACACTGAGCCAGGGCTGTTGAAGTGCCAGGAACAGAGGGAGAAGGAGAGAATCTCAGGCAGACTCTGCCCTGAGCAGGGCACCTGATGCAGGGCTCGATCCCATGACCCTGAGATTATGACCTGAGCTGAAATCAAGATTGGGATGCTTTACCAACTGAGCCACCCAGGTGCCCTGAAACAATTTCATACTGAATAAATGTTGCAAGTAATACAAAGAAACAAGTATGCCATTTATTTATCCAGATTAGTAAATTGTTAACATATTACCATATTTATTTTATCATTCTCTCTCTCTCCCCTACACACTCTCACATACACACATATACCTTTTTCTAAATGATTTAAGGGGTAGTTGTATGCATCATGTCTCGGTACTACTTCATACTTAAGTGTTTACTTCTTAAGAACAAGGACATATTCTTAGGTCACCACAATACAATTGTCAAATTTAGGACATTTAACATTAATGTAATACTCTTATCTAATCTGTGGTCCATATTCCGGTTTCCCCAATTATCTCAATAATGTCATTTATAGCTATTTTGTCTTTTACTTTTTAGATTCAAGATCCAGTCCAGGATCATGCACTGCATTTAGTTGTCATTTCTTCTTAGAGCTTTTCCATCTGAAGTGGATCTTCAGACTTTGTCTTTTTTGTTTTTTAAAGATTTTATTTATTTGAGAGAGAGAGAGAGTGTATGTGTGTGTGTGTGTGTGTGTGAGAGAGAAGAGAGAGAGAGAGAACAAAAGACTGAGCACAAGCAGGGGGAGCTACAGAGGGAGAGGGAGAAACAGGCTTCCCACTGAGCAGGGAGCTGCATGCAGGACTTGATCCCAGGACACTGAGATCATGACCTAACCTGAAAGTAGATGCTCAACTGACTGAGTCACCCAGATGCCCCAGCCTTTCTTTGTCTTTTAAGACTTTGACATTTTTTGAGTTTAGCCCTGTTGTTTTCGTAGAGTGACCCTCAGTCTGGCACATCTACTGTTCTTCACAGGTGGGTCCATGTCATGTGCCTTTGGTGGGAATGCTATAGAAGTAATGCTGTGTCCTCCCCAGTGCCTGATATCTGGAGGCACAAGGGGCACATACGTACTCTGCCGGCTGGCTAAGGTGCCGTCCTCCAGGTTTCTCTTCAGTGGGAGATTTTTGAGGGCCATGATTTGACTACAGATGAGGAATGATCCAGGGGTGGGGGCTTATTTAGACTCTCCTGGACCGTAGCTCTGCAGTTGCTCTGAAAATGTCAGCCAGCAGGGTGAGCCAGCCTGTTTTCTAAGCTGTGTGGCATTTTTGTGGCCCCAGGAAAAGGCAGCATCAGCAGCCTGCTGGGAAGGAGGGGAGGCTGCAAAAGCCATCCATGTCTGCATGTCTGCCTTGCGGCACCCTGGTGCTCAAAGAGCTGAACTCAGTTCCACGACAGGAGCCTGCACCAAGCGGGACCTTGGGGATGGTTGTTGAGTGTGGTTGTTCCCCTGTCTGGTGATGTCATATGTGTGCAGTGTGGCTTTTCTGAGGTCTCCCTACTTTCCCATGCACAATAAAGACAGTCTTTTCTCTGAGCCAGGGCTCCCGAAGGCCAGGCCGCAAACCGTGCATTGCCTGACCCAAGCTGGGACAGTGGCCTCTCACAGAAAAACAGGAAATTAGAACTCGGGCACTGTCCACGTGTTGGCTAAATGATGACTTTCTCAGTGGTTCCATGTGGCTCAAATAACCAGGTTTTTTTTTTTTTTCTCAAGGAGGAAAATACTCTAATTAAGATGTATTTTATTGAGTAACGTTTTATTTTAGTGAATTATTTCATGTCCTGCACTGTTTCAAGTTCTAGCACAGATTGGCTCGGGAATTCATCCCACAGATGGTCACTGGGCCATGGGATCATGGTGGTACGGGCAGGCAGATGGTCTGTAGGTAAGCCCGGCATCCTCTAAATGTTCAGGACCACGTGGGGCCCGAGGGTGGTCAATAGAAACATGGAATTGGGGCGCCTGGGTGGCTCAGTGGGTTAAAGCCTCTGCCTTCAACTCAGGTCATGGTTCCACGGTCCTGGGATCGAGCCCAGCATCAGGCTTTCTGCTCGGCAGGGAGCCTGTTTCCTCCTCTCTCTCTGCCTACTTCTCTGCCTACTTGTGATCTCTTTCAAATAAATAAATAAAATCTTAAAAAAAAAAAGAAACATGGAATTATAGTGTCATGGGAGACTGTTTGAGGGCCTGTGATGTCCAGAGAAGGGAAGGCTCTGTGGTGGGGGCCAGGGAAGGTTGTCCAAACCAAGTGGTCCTCGGGCTGAGTCTTGAGAGGTGGAGAGCATTTACCAGGTGGTGAAGGGAGCATTTTAAACCGAGAGACTTGAAGTGATTCAAAGGTGTGGCAGATGAGCATGTCCTCGTGGGAGGGGACAGAAATGGGAAAAAAAAGGTTTGAGTCAGATTGGGGAAGACCCCGTAGTGTAGGGTACATCAAAGAGCTTGGTCAAGTGTCTCATCTCAATTATTAGATTTTGTGCTTCAGAACAAGCAGGGTTTCCTCAAACTTGAGGGAAAGCTTTCTGGGAAGAAGACCATCACTCAGCCTTCTTAGGGACCTAACCTGTCTCTGGATGTGTAGATGTGGGGCTCTAAAGATGGGAGGTGCTCCTGTTTTGTCACTGTGGGCCACACTGAGCACGGCCAGCCCTGACCCCAGGAAGCCAGAACTGGGAGATTTCCATGGCCTTGTGGAAATCGTGGAGCTACTGGACTGGCCCACGCCTCGTGACGGGTAGACTTCAGCATGTCCCTTAGTCACTTTTGCTGCTTAGTTTTAAGTTTTTATTTTGAAATGAAGCCAGACTTCCCAAAAACAGTTGTAAGAAGAGCTCAGAGAACTCCTGTTTACACATATTCGCTGATCTGTACCTGAGCCACCCTTTGGCTGTACCAGTTGAGGGCACCTTGTAGACTTCACAGTCCGTTACCACTTCCTACTTCCATATGCTCTTTTTAATAACAGGGATGTTCTCTTCATTCCCCCAGTCCTAAAGCATGCAAGATGGAGGCTTAGTCATTGATGGAAACTACAGATACTAATTTCTAACTGTTGTCAATGGTCTTCTATCGCACCTGATCCAGTCAAGGATCACGTGTTTTTCAGAGGTTCAGGTATTTTTAATCTGGAATGATTTTTTAGCCTTTCTTTGTCTTTCATGATATTGATCTTTGTGTAGAATCTGGGTGTTTATCTAATGTCCCGCCGTTGGGACTGTACTGTTTCCTTGTGATTGGATTCAAGGTTCCACACGTCCTGTTGGAATGCACTCTGACTGAAGGTGTATTCTTGGGACATCACATTAGGAGGAAGGTAGCATCTGTCCCTCCCTCACTGGGGATTTTTTTTTTTAAGATTTATTTATTTATTTGACAGAGAGAGGGATCACAAGTAGGCAGAGAGGCAGACAGAGAGGGGGTGGGAAGCAAGCTCCCTGCTGAGCAGAGAGCTTGATGCGGGGCTTGATCCCAGGACCCTGGCTCACTGGGGATCTTAACTTTGATCACCTGGTCAAGGTCTAATGGAGTTTTTCCACTGCAGAGTTGCTATCATTTCTTATGCAATTAACGAGTCATCTGTAGGGAGAAATTACTGTTCATTTTTAAGCCAATTTGAATTGGATTTTCTGTTACTTACAACATAAAAGCTCCTTACTTTTTCAAGGGCCTATTTATGTTGTGGGATTAATTGCTGATGGCCATGGGGAAACAAGCAATGGATTATGATGAGAAGAATAGGGAGTTTCTTAAAAGCTTTAATTGTGGGTCAGGTAGGAACAGAGCTGGACCAAAGTGCATGAGTATTTTGTGAGGATGAATCAAAGTCTTTGAATTTATTTTGAAGGAAAAAAAAAAGAATTTGTATTGATCAAATCACATCCCCTGTAACAAGTCTTTCAATTGTGGGCAATTTGCAACAATTTGAAAATCGGTCTTTCATTTTTTTCATTACTCTTAACTGGATAGCAATAGTTATACTCACAAAGGATAGTGGTTATTTACAGGAACACACAAACCTTATTCAAAATACGGGTACGTATTTTTTTCTGGATTTTGTATTGGCAAAGATGGTTCTATTAATAGCAAATTCAGTACCAACTGAGTAGGATCCCTAAGAGAAGTAGTGAGCCAGACTCTAAAATAAGAATTTCGGTATAGGCCATTTCCTGAGAGGCTATCTCAGGGAACGCCAGCAGAAAAGTAGGGACAGAGTGAGGGGAAAGGGAGTAGTCCTTAAATTGTGCTATTAAGCCAGTGTGTATGTGTGTGTGTGTGTGCATGTGTGCAAGTACATGTGTTTTATGCACGTGTGTTCGCATCCTTCCACAATTGTCTGTGGTTATCTTGGGGTGGGTGCCCTCAGAAATAGACTCTGAGATAAGGATTCAAGTGCAAATGGTTTTTTCACCATGTGTGGTGTGGCTTCAGCATCGTACCTGCCCGGGATGCCAGCTGAGGCCACCTTGCTTGGTCTAGGGGAGATGGTGTGATCGGGAGTGACAGTGTGCAAAGGTTACCTGAGAAAATACTCAACCAGGATAGGCCGATGCTGGTCAGGAATGTTCCCTGTCTCCACTCGTGTGGGATCTCTGAGATCTCTCTTCTGGAGGGAACAGTATCAAACTGCACATACTTCAGTGCTGAGATTAGAAAATTGGGCTGAACACAGATCAAAAAGGGACCCTGAATACCTAGTCAGGGAATATGGATATTCAGTTCTAAAAACTAGCTTGGGAGCCATTAATAGGAAGCTGGATGCTGGGAAAGGACGGTCCCTTTGGTGTGGAATGTTCCTGCAGCACAGAAAGGAGCAGACACAGATGGCGGGGGCACACAGACATTATGGAGCTGCTGAAACCATTAAGGTTGCCGCAGCCCAAGGTCTGAGTGGTTGTGGAGAAAGGAAAGGAAGATGATAGCCATTTCAAGGAGAAGACTCTGCAGAGCTGGGCTGTGACTGATGTGCAGAGTCAAGCGAGGTTTCAGGCCTGGTGCCCTCATTAACAGAAGGGCGCGGGGACTTGAGAGGAATGGAATGTTAAGTGAAAAGTCAGCATTCAACATTCAGAGCTGTTTTTCAGAGAAAGAAACCAAAATCCAGTGCTTAAACTTGTCATGCTTTTTTGTAGACAGGTATTTTTGAGTTCAGAAAGGCAGGTAGGAAAGCAGGAAAGGGACTCGGCCAAGACTGGGTTTTGTTTAACTTTGCTTTTTTTCTAAATTGGAACCAGACAAAATACATAGTTGCAATCTAGAAATAATGCACACGTCTGCCAACTGAAGGATTCTGTCTGCTTTCTTTGTACACCTTAATGAACTAATAAAGGGGATAGAAAATAATCAGAAACAGGGAGCGGGAAGAAGAAGGAACACTCAAGCCCTAACTGAGAAAAGAAAGCCTTTAGTTAAAATAGAAGCTTCCGGGGATGCCTGGGTGGCTCAGTTGGTTAAGCGGCTGCCTTCGGCTCAGGTCATGATCCCAGCGTCCTGGGATCGAGTCCCACATCGGGCTCCTTGCTCAGCAGTGAGCCTGCTTCTCCCTCTGCCTGCCACTCTGTCTGCCTGTGCTTGCTCCTGCTCGCTCTCTATCTGACAAAAAAAAAAAAAAAAAAAGCTTCCGGCCAGTGGGGAGCCTCATGTTTGTACACAGAAGTGCCATGTAACGTGAGATGTCATAACAGCAGGAAATGGAGATATATGGATAAAAGCCCTTTGTATATCAAAGTGCTATGTGCCACTGGGTCTCTGTTCCCACAGCCATGGGCGTTAGCTCTGTTATATCCGGTCTCCACCATTTGGCTGAGGCCAGTGAAGACTTTGACTGGGCATTGAAGCAGACATAAACTACCTTTCCTGCCCTTCACAAAAACACCTTCAGCCTTCTAGAGAAGAGCACGAGGGTAAGGTCTTCAGGGAGATAAAAGCATTAACCAACCTCTAATCTTCCTTTTGGCTAGAGACCAATTACAGTCCCCCAAAGAGAGGGAGGTCTTGTTTTGCCAAGATAATCAGCTTTGGGGTGATTCTCTGGCTTGTTATCCAGTTTCCTATTATCTATTATCAGACACAGGGCTGAAGTATTTTCAGTGCTTACTGACTCTTGAGTCAGTAAGGTCACTGCTTTGACCTCCAAGATGATGATGCTGGCAGGGGAAAGGCAGCTAGTTTGGGACCGAGGCAGGATTGGAGGAGGACTCCTAGATGGTAGACCCATAGTGAGGAGCTATAGTGTTCTAGAAGAGCCAAAGGGGAGAGAAGGAGGAGGAAGTAGTATAATAGACAGGATGTTTTTAAGGAGACAGCATGACCTCTTAAAGTGGAATTAAGAGGTAGAGAGAGTTAGGAAGCCTTAGGGCCATTGAATGCAAGCCTGTCCCTCTTCCCCAAGTGCCACCAGGTTGTAAGTAGGGCCATTTGGGGCTGAACCTTACACTTCTACAAACCACGATCTGGTGAGATTAGGGGAAGACCCAACCCATAGTGGAACCTGTGTCTTTTCTCTCGTGGGCCCTAACATGATCCATTCTGCCCTGAGACCTGGGCAAGGGAGGCCTCTGTCCTGAGCTGTGCACTTCATTTCACTCGGGCTTCATCAGGCCCCATGGGTGGGGAAGTCCACAGCATCAAGGCTTCTGCCAGCCTGGAGCCTACATTTCCCTGCCCTTCTTGCTTCAGATGCATGACACTCCGGAATCCCTGCCCGCATGCCCCAAGCCTGGTGGCACAGCCGGGACAGGCTGGAAGTTTGGGGGAGGGACTTCAAGATGGACGGGAAGGCTAGGGTGTCCACAGAGCTGTCAGAAGAAAAGGGTGACAAACCATGGGATACGTTCAGGATTGTCCCCATGTCCCCACATTCAGCATAGAACCCTGAAGAGTCTGAAAATTTTAAACTGAAGCCCGACCTTCCAAGTCCTGATAAAGGTACATGTCTCGGTAGGAGAATAGAATGCATTTTAGTGAACAGTTTGTGGTTTTGAGTTACAATTTTTTAAAAATTCAGACATAAAGTATGTGAGCCGCTATTTGTCTTCTTGCCCCAGGCCCTGCAACTATTCATGCCCACCTAGCATCCCCTTGGGAGGCATGAGAGCCCAGACAAGGGCAATGGCTCAGTGCCTCCACTATCCACTAATGCCATCCGTCCATAGGCTTGTTTGACCCAGCTCTTCTTTTTCTAGAAGTTGTCAGACTTCCAGAAAAACATCATCATGATAGCCCAAAGCAGTCTCCCTCAGTTTGTGCTCACCTTCAAATACTCCCAATGGAAAAGGGGTGATCCAGCAGCTTCTCCACCCCTTGACCTCTGTACTAACCATGCCTGCCATTATCATGGGTCAGACACCTGCACAAAAGGACAGGGTTTGGGTAAACCTTAGCAAGGAGAACACACAGAGAACATTCAGGGGTGCCTGGGTGGCTCAGTGGGTTAAAGCCTCTGCCTTTGGCTCAGGTCATGATCCCAGGGTTCTGGGATTGAGCCCCTGCATCAGGCTCTCTGCTCAGCAGGGAGTCCGCTTCCCCTCCTCTCTCTCTGCCTGCCTCTCTGCCTACTTGTGATCTCTGTCTGTCAAATAAATAAATAAATAAAATCTATATAAAAAAGAGAGAGAGAACATTAAGAGCCTAGCAGAAACTACTTGGTAGTTTGGTAGTAAAATGAGATTGAATTTGTGAAATGCCCCAATCGTATGTACTTGTCTCTCTCAGCAAAGACATGAATGCCATTGGTCAGCCAAGAGAGACTAGAACATGCCTAAACTGCCAGGGCACAATTCTAGACACAAAACCACCTCCTTGGTGATGGCAGCAGATATTATTGAGAGCCTTACCATGAGAGCTGATGTGAGTTTCCATGACTGTTTTGTAGACACATAAAATATTAATTGTTTTGGAGAGCAGCTGTTTCTTTATGCATTATCCTTGATAATTTCTGGATTCTGGCTGTGATGTGGTATTAAAAGGTGGCAGTAGAGCATTTACTATGGGGAAAGGGTATTGTGGTATTTTGTTACTTTGATATTGGATGTTGTGCTTCTGCTGACCATCCCGCATGGAATCTGCAGGCTCAGAAGGAGGGCATTCTTCAGAGGAGGTTCATGTATTCTCTACCCCACTTAAGAGCAAAGATGGAAATTTTAAGCCTCTAATCCCCAGAACACATGGGTGAAGGTACTCACACAAACACACAGAGAAGTCTATTTGCTCAGCCAGCTATATTTCCTTGGGAGTTTTGCATCTGTTCTGGTGGATTTTTTGTTTGCTTTGTGGTTTCCAATGAAGATGCAGTGGTGTGGACAGAAACCTGGACATTCTAGAATTCTGATTTGTGCAAAAAATCAGAAAGCCGAGGAACATGATTGGGTAGGGAATTGCAGAGAACAAAGTGGGTCTGTATGTGATAGAAAGGAAAGGCCTCCAGATCACAGACTCTGGAGGGAAAATCCAGTGACAGACAGAACATGTGGATTGCCTAAACCTTGTGTTTCCAAGTAGTATAAAGAAGGATTTTTCCAGCATGTTATGTGGTTTGACAACATGGTGTTTGAGCTTATCTTGTCATTCTTGAAGCTTTGGTTCTTCTTATCATCTTATGCCCTTGACAGAACTATTCCTTAAAAACCCTTCCTTTCAGCCTCGATGACTTGTTTGTAAAGTCTCACGCATTTACTTATTCAAGAAACATTTCTTGACCATATATATGCCAGGCACTGTGTCAGGTATTAGAGATACTACCCTGAATAAGGCAAATGGAATCCCCAATGTCTGAGTGGCTAAAGGAAGATCTTTTCTTCCCCTCTTCTTCAACCTATAAAGAAGAAGAACCCACTAAACTTAAAATAACAGACTAAATGTATGGCTCCCTTCAGGTTTTCCTGATGGGATCACTCAGCTTGGTTGAGATGATAGCCAGACATACTGCATGTCTTACCAGGGAAAATAATGTGGGTTCATTTTGTTCTAGAAATCTAGTTTCTTACTTTGCTCTCTTTTATTACCTCGGTATACAAAGAATCAAATAAAAACAACCTCTTCAGAGACCTTGGGGTTTAGAATGAGTGAAGGAATCACTTGTCCCTGCTCAGTAGAGCTGATTGTTAGATTTTCATGAATTTTGCGAGCTTGTTGATGCCCTGTCGGTAGCTTGAAATTGGCCATGATGAGAGAATTTACCCCCACAAAATAGGCAAATGCTAAAATTAGGGGCTTTTATTACCCAGAAGCCAGTTGTTAAGCATTTTCCAGCACATCCCCTGAATAGAGGGGCAGGTAGGTATCCTAATGGTGAAGTGGAAAGTTTGGAAAGACATCAATATGTACACAATCCAAATGAAGGAAAAAAGAAGCAAATCAGTCCATGAAATTCTAGGCAATATGTGACCCATGCCTAGTTTAATCTTTAGTGATGATGTCCTTCTTTTTGTCCTTTAAAGGTGGTTGTCATGACATTTTAATCTAGGACTATTTTATTTTATTGTGGCAAGAATACAACATGAGACCTACTTTCTCAAAGAGGATATTTTTATGTAACCCTTTAGACTGTGTGTCTGTTCTTTATTTTTCATCCACTAATGGCAGAGGCGGTTCGTAAAGAAGACAAATTAGAAGAATAAAGAAGATTGAGTTTGGAATTACAGTAGTCTATTGCTGGGCAACAGAGTATTCCACGAGTTCTGAGGAGAATTGCTTCTACTTTTCTCACTGATTATCTGAGAAATACGAAGTATTCAGTACTGTAGCCAATTCATAATGAAATAGGTGACCTGCACTGAACATCACTGTGATAGATGCAAACCTGACTGATGAGTTGCGTCAGTCTTTTGTGTGGAATTTTGTGTGGAATTTTTGAAAATGAAATAAACCTTGGTCTGAGAGATAATACAGTGGTAGGAGAAAATGTTACAAGAGTTCAAACTATGCAGGTCATATTTGTTATTTTCTAAAAATATGCAGACTCATAAATCAAATAATTTTGCAAAATATATATTCAAAATTTAACCCAGGAAAATTGGAACTTGATAGAAATAATAAAAACAATTACCACCAGCTTATGGGGCAGAGACATTAAGCGGTAGAGTTTCATGAAGACAAAATTCTGTTCAATCAATCATATCTTCGATGTAAAGTTTACAAAGAACAGAATTCATCCCTAAAATCTATTTTCCTGGGGGACGCCTGGGTGGCTCAGTTGGTTAGGCGGCTGCCTTCGGCTCAGGTCATGATCCCAGCGTCCTGGGATCGAGTCCCACATTGGGCTCCTTGCTCGGCAGGGAGCCTGCTCCTCCCTCTGCCTCTGCCTGCCTCTCTGTCTGCCTGTGTTCGCGCGCTCTCTCTCTCTAACTAATAAATAAATAAAATCTTTAAAAAAAAAAATCTATTTTCCTGGGATGCCTGGGTGGCTCAGTTGGTTGAGCAGCTGCCTTCTGCTCAGGTCATGATCCCAGCGTCCTGGGATTGAGTCCCACATCAGGCTCCTTGCTCAGCAGGGAGCCTGCTTCTCCCTCTGCCTCTGCCTGCCACTCTGTCTGCCTGTGCTCACTCTCTCTAACAAATAAATAAATAAAATCTTTATTAAAAAAACCTATTTTCCTTAAAATTAAAATTAAATGGATATCCATTTGGAAAAGTAAAGACTCCCAAACCCCTACCTCACACCATACACAAAAATTTGAGGTGGATCATAGATCTGTGCATAAAAACTAAGATTATAAATCTTTGAAATGAAACAGAATACTAACTAGTTTTAAATTCTTATATCAGAAAAGAAGAAAGGAACAAAGTTAAAAAGAATTGAAGAAAGCTTTAAACAGTTTAACTGTACTGTGTAAGAAACTGACCAAGGCCTTAGTGCATTAACGGAGTATGATTCAGAAAATATTTTCTCCATGGAAGTGATCAATATTGGTAAAATTCCAATGGGAATATTTGTGCTTGTTAAGCACTGAGTTAAAATTTCCTTGATGACACAAAGACCAGATTAAAATAACAGGCTAAAAACCATCTTTACAATGGTCCACAACTCTGTCTCATGATTAGAAAAGCTGAATCCATTTCATTTCATTCAATTCAGGAACTTAAATTTTTTAAAAAGAGAGAGGTAGGGGTGCCTGGATGGCTCAGTCAGTTAAGCGTCTGACTCTTGATTTCAGCTCAAGTTATGATCTCAGGGTCATGAGACCTTGCTTCTGGTTCTGCCCTGGGCGTGGAGCCTGCTTGAGATTCTCTCTCTCCCTCTGCCCCACCCCTAAAGATAAATGAATAGGTAGATTGATAGATAAAAATAAAAATAAAAGAGAGAGGTAAATACACAGCAAATGAAATTGGAATGAAACAGAATACTTACTAGTTTTAAATTCTTATATCAGAAAAGAAGAAAGGTTCAAAATTTAAAAAGAACTAAAGAAAGCTTTAAACAGTTTAACTGCACTGTGTAAGAAACTGACCAAGGTGTTTGGGGTGTTGATATAAGAAATAGAAATGTGTCTTCTGTTTGTTCTTTTCACTCCCAAATTGAAGCATCTTCCCTTAGATGGTGTTCCTTATCCTGTGTTCATCTGAAATATCCCCACCAAAGGTGACACTGGCAAGTTCTGCTCTGGTTTGATGGGAATTTTTCTTTATCAGTGTGTGCTTTGCCTTATTACAAGATGTTTGAATTAAATATGTGATAAGATGATGAAAAACATTTTAAAGTTATACCTGCTTCTGGGAACTCAAGGTTATCCTTCTGAAGCTATTCTGGTCAACGCATATTTGATGGAAGGGAATATAAATCCACCCAAACTATTCAAAAAAAGGGAACATTTATTGGCAAGATACAAGATTCATTGAACCTTGGCACTGCCAGGCCTGGTGGGAACTATAAGGCCAATGGCCTGAGGTGAAGACTCAGTTGCTCCCTTGTAGCCCCTTGTATCTACTCTCAGGATATATGCTTCCCATAAATTGAGCTGGCATATGGCTCCAAATCCAACGTTCAGGTATAAACATCTACCCTGTGATTCTCAGCTCAGAATCTTGAAAGGAAGATTCTACTTCATCAGAGAACAGCCAATGAAATACTAGCCTGGGTCAGATGTAACATGACTGGTCCTATCAGCTGAGGGGATGGTGGGGTGGGCAGAATCACCCACTTTGCTTATCAGGCACCACATGGCAGGGCAGCTGCTCTACAAGGGGTGTGGGTGGGTCAGACAGGGCATCCGAGTGAGGGGAGCAGATCCGTGGGCACTGGAGAATTGGAAGAACTTATATCCCATCTAAAGAGAACACTGAGTTGTCCAGTTGTGGCCATGATGGAATGATAGCTCAGTGTGATCAGAGAAGGTACATATCTACATTTTATGCAAAATGTCCTGATTTTTAAAAAGTGGTTGTAGCAGCCCCTGCCAAACCTTTCCTGTATCCCTTGAGTACTTAATATGTCCATGCACACTGACCTGATTTCCAACTGCCAGCTTTGCCTGGGGGTTCTCTTTGGCCACTAGAGCCCATTCGACCCACACTAGGGGCATGGTGGAAATGCTGGTGGATTAAGGCTTCCTGGGGGCAGCTTTCAACTAGTGACTGGGTGCAGTTGGACGTTTCCTCAGCTCTCTTGTCCCTCAGTTGAGACTACTCTGCAGCATGGTCTACATGGCTTCCAGAGTTCCCCAGAAGGGTTGAAGTCCAGTGGCCCAGTGGCTACGTGCTTGGTCTTGTACTTTGTATTGGCTGCTCCTCCCCATATCACTTCTCCTCCCCAACTTAATGTTTCTTGAAAGTACCTCTGATGAATTACTTTGACATGAATTGTTGACTCAGGGTCTCTGGAGACCATTAATTCAAACTTTTTAAAAAATGTATTTCTTGGGAAGCCTGGGTGACTCAGATGGTTAAGCATCTGCCTTCAACTCAGGTCATGATCTCCAGGTTTGGGGATCAAGCCCCACATCAGGCTCTGGCTCCCAGCTTAGCAGGGAGTCTGCTTCTCCTTCTCCCTCTGCCTCTCTCCCTACTTATGTTCTCTCTCTTTCTGTATCTCTTCGTCTCAAATGAATAAATAAAATCTTTTAAAAAATAAATTAAGTGTATTACTTAATCTGTTACATCTGCAGTGTAGACCCAATTCAAGAGCTGCTACATTATAAACCTCCAATTAAAATTAATCACCTGGGCTGCCTAGGTGGCTTAATTGGTTAAGTGTCTGCCTTCGGTGCAGGCCAGGATCAAGTCCCACATCAGGCTCCTGCTCAGTGGAGAGCCTGCTTCTCCCTCTCCCTGCTGCTCCCCCAACTTATACTCTCTGTCAAATTAATAAATAAAAGCTTTAAAAATAAAATTAAAATAATCACCTACACAAATTTAACCCTCATACACTTTCTACCAGTGTGGCCTGAGAGCCTTAGAAAAAAAAGTTCTAAACTCAGGTGCTCACATGTTGGCAGGTTCAACTTGAAGAAGACCTGGGGTGTGTGGCTCCCTGTCCATGGCCTCCTTTGGGCTAAGAGCCAATGTGGCCTATGAGGCTTCCTTATTGTGTCCATGAAGTCACTGTACAAATGTGCAATGTGTGTAACATTTACCACTTGGAGCTTTTTGTGTGAGGAGGTTGAAAAGACACATACTTTTAAAATTCTGCAAGAGAGCAACCTGGGGGAGTAGGCACCCCCTCTCCCTTCTCAGCCCTGTTCTAGCTGGGCAGAGTGTACCAGCCTTGAGGATGGAGCCATGCTTAAGAGAAGAAGTCACTCAAAGGAGGAATAGGGATATCTTCAGGGATCCAGAAGAGGGGAAGACAGGAAGCTAATTCTTGAATGGTCCAAGGGATAAAATTAGGGCATTTATCAGGTGGGAGGTGAGAGAGGCAGTTTCCCATCCAAGAAAAGCAGAATTTCTTGCCAGTTGAGCTGCCCATCTGTTGCCCAAGGTGGCATGGATTGCCATTGGTGGAAGTGTCCGCACCTTGGCCACGTGGGCACTAGCAAAGCTAATGCAGCATGGATATGGTGAGAGTCTCCATGAGGCACCCGTTTTCCAAGGATGGAAGGGGTAGACATCCAGTGGAATAATTAGCCCCATTATTGGGCCAGTCTTAGAAATGCACCTTGCTTTAAAAAAAAAAATTCATGATCCTTTATTAATTTTGGGAAAATTGAGGTGTTGAACATTGTTCCCAATTCTATTTAAAAATGCAGTTATGAGGGGCACCTGGGCGACTCATTTGGTGAAGCATCCAACTCTCGGTTTTGGGTCAGGTCATGATCTCAGGGTCCTGAGATTGAGTTCCGCACTCAGAGGGGAGTCTGCAGGAGATTCTCTCTGTCCCTCTCCCTCTGCCCTACCCCATCCCACACCTGTGCGCTTGCTCTCTCTCAAATAAATGAATAAATCTTTAAAAAATGAAATAAGAAATAAAAACACAGTTATCAGTAAGAGAACTGGGAGTACAGTTTTTGCTTCTGATTTCTTCCCACAAATTAGTTCCTCTTTGCAATGAAAACAATTCATAATCTTGAAACTTTAAAAAAAAAGTTTGACTACAGCTGAGGGAAAATCAGCGCTGGACAGTGATACAAAATGCTTAAAGAAAAACATTTTTTTTTAAAAAGTCACAGAATTTGGGAAAAAAATTATGTAATTTGAATTGTCAACCCAGAGCCTGGACTAGAGTTTTTCTGTCCAGCCTCTAAAATCCCTGGCAATACAGAGATGATTATGGAAACATTCAGAGCCCTTCCCTGGATGCCAACACAGAGCCGTGCCACTGGGCTTTTACCTCTTAGTAATGATGAAAAGCATTCAAAAAGACAGACCTGCCATCCTCAGAGGCACTTAAGGAACTGGGGAAAAAAGGTGATGTGCATTTCTTGGGATTGGCCTTGACCTGACAGGTTCCCGGGAGTGAGTCACTCTCTCCTTCTTCAGTCAGTTTGACTATAAAATAATTATAATGAGAGCTTGTTTAGTAAGAGCTGAAGTCCACTTTGCCTTGTCTCATTTGCCTGCGAGGAAGGAGGAGAAGAAAGGTAGTGATTAAAGAAGGCTTTTGTACCCAACTGTCCCAGCAGCTCGGCGTTAAGAACCCATGCCCTGAAGAGGCGAAGTCTCTTATAAATTGGACTTGTGAGTAGCGGATGCCAGTTTAAGTGTCCCTCGGCTTCTCCTGTGGGTCTGCACTTGGGACTTGAGGCAAATAAGTAGGAAGGGTAGTTTGACAAAATGAATGGAGGTGGGGAAGTGGAGGGCGGCGGGGGGGAAGGAGGCTACACCACAGACCCTCCTGTCTTGCCAAAATCTGGCCCCTGGCCAAGGAGAGCAAAAGCGGCAAGAGTGCCAATGGCTATACCCAGCCCTGCTGATCAGTGAACTGAAAGCTAGGTACTCAGTGTCCCTTTCCCTGTACCCAGCCTGCAGCCAGGGTCCAGGCAGTGGTGCTTCCGTGCCTGTCCTCATCGGCTCCCAGTGGAAGGCACTGGGCAGCCAGCCCAGAGCCCCGCCAGACCACTCAGTGTATCCTCCACGCTGAAAATTCAGGACAGACCTTCATCTCAGCAGTGGCTCTTGGGGCCACATGAAAAGGCACAGCTAGGTTTACTCTCAAGTGGCAGAGGCTGGTGTTTCTGGGAGAGAGGAATATTCACTTCCTGCCTTTGTCCTTTAGCTGACTTGGAGCAACCCGCTTCGTTTACATTCCTTCAGTGGTGTTATTGAAAAGGCTTGGCAGCTCCAAAATGTTTGCAGTGTCCCATTAGGGATTTTTTTTTTTCCTCTCCCACTATTATTTATTTATTTATTTTAAAAAATTTTTTGCTAGCTTTTAGCTAGCATCAGGAAAGATCCACTGGATGGACATGATGGGCTTATTTTTCAAGAATCCAATTTACCTTCAGGGAATCCAGGAGAGGAGCAAGCTCCCAAAATATACATCTGGAGAAGTTTAACCACCTCTCCCAACTCCTGCACCTTTTTTGTCTAGCCTGTTACTGGGGTAGTTTTAGGACCGAACCCTGGTGTAATCCCTCAGGGTAAGGGAGGATGGGGAACCATGAATAGAAAGAAGCTATGCTTTTAAGATAGATTAAATTTCTGTCCATATTGAGTTAAGGTGGTAGAGGTTATGGTTTGGGAAGGAAACTATTGCTATAACAGGAAGGACCTTAAGCCAGAACTTCTTTGGGGCCCTTAAGAACTGAATTTTTTTTTTCAATGAGGATAATCAATGATGTGCTGTCCCCTTGGATTTTATTCAATGGGAAGGACCTGCTGTTGCACTTGGCCACCTGCTCTTGTCACCTGTTGTCATCTCCCTCCTGGAGCAGCCTTTTGAAGAAGGGGGGGGGGCGACCTGCATTTTCTTGGAGAAATGTGATAGGTCTGTCTGCCCCGCATGCACGGAATCCAAACTGGCTATTTTACAGAGAACCGCTGGAATTTGAAGTGCATACATACGATTTTCAGGCAGCTAATTAAACTGGTAAACTTCTGGAATCCAAACCGCTCCATTGCTATAAGCAAAATTCCCTGCCTGTCGTGGCTCATCAGAAGGGGGCTGTCTGTGGAAATCATCTGAATGGAACAAAGAGACTTAGGTCTGCATGAGGAATGAAGTCTTGGCTCTCGCCTGCCAGCTCCTTAACTGCTGTACGATGTCAAATCCCTCTCTGAGAAAACGTCTGAAAGGAAAAGAATTTTAGGCTTGGTGTTAAGAAATGTTCCTTTTTTATGTGTGTTTCTTCCACATCGAAACAGTTAATCATTTACTCCCTGGGGTTACAGTGTGGCTCCCATTCCCCTCTTGGTTCTGAACACAGCACTGTGTTTTCATTCTGGAGTTGCTCCAGTCTGTGGATTTTGCTAATAAGTGATGAACTTCAAAGGCCCTGGAGCTGGGGCTCCATTCAGCTGCTGAGTCCGAGAACCTGAAGCTTTGGAGTCAGCAGAATTGCAAAGGAAAGCTCACCAGTCTTCTCAGAAGGTTTTAGAGCCTTGGCTTTCATCCCAGCAGGATTGCAAGTGGAAAGAAACAGAGGGAAGACATCTCCAAACCTTTAAAGTGACCGAGACGTGGAGAAAGGGCTAAAATAGGTGAAGGTTCTGAAAGAGGGATGGGCGTGCACTGCATTACTGTCTTCCTAAATGGGATTCCGCCGATCAGTGGAGCCCACTATGAATGTGAACACTGAGGCTAATCTTGGGGCCAAAATGAGCTTCTTTCCCAAGAGCGTTACTTGCTAATGTGCATGTAGTTCTCTGCTAAGTAATTAAGCTTTTTCACTTGTTAGGAAAGTCCCTTTGGAGCTGCTGGCTCTCTGTTCCCTTGCTAATAATGAAACAGCTTTAGCAAACTAGTAGCGGTGACCGTGGCTTCTGTGTCTCCCCACTCCACCCCCGCAGTTGAACCCCTTTTAATATTCCTTAATGTGGTGTGACATGTTTTCACTTTATTGTCCTTATACTGACCATGTTGGTCATGGTCAGGACAAGCTTTATCTTAGGCCAGGTTACAGTGAGCAGGAGAACGGTTTTATATTTGCTCTTGGTCCAGCCTCCTTGGGTAAGGAAGGTTTGGGGATGCGCCCCAAGGTCTTTGATGCCTGCTGGCTGGGATGAAGCCAGCTGCTTGGGTGTGCATGTATTTTACTTAGAAGTGGACACTGCAGGCTTTGTAGCCGACAGGGAGGCTTATTGGGTTTTGATGCTCAAGGAGGGAAATTCCAAGCTGAAATGGCCACAGTTATGATTCAGAATCATATCATGCCTTTAAATTTTTCTCTACATTCCGAAGTGCCCCGCCCCCCTCCCCTTGGGTTATCATGGAGCTGTTTCCGGGCTGTTTCTTATACAAACTAATCTCTGTAAACAGGGACATGGGATTTCATCCCCATCTTTGATTTCTAAGGAGAAAATAAAGGGATTTATTTCCAGTGCCCTTGTGTTGACCTTGCCTGGGGGAGAGGGCTTGCAGAGCTGATGATGACCTCATCCCATTCCAGCAGGATTTCCTGGGACATGCAGGGGCCTCATTCTTCTGCTGTCCATCTGTGTTTAGCCACATTCAGTCCATAAGCTTCAGAGCAGATTACGATGACATCTAATATCGGTCCCTTTAGGACTCGAGCGTGAGGTCAAGCAAAAACACAAAGCAATCATTATACTTTCCGTGGTGCCAGAGACCTTCTGCGTCAGCTGGAGGAGCGGGAGGTGGAGCAGTGAGGTGGGGCACAGACTAGGAACTGTGCTGTCTGGGGCAGGAAATCAGCCTGAAAGGGGATGGAAGGGCTTTGGTGGGAAATAAATGGCACTGTGTTGTTGACGGAAAAAGATCTTGGCAGGGCCGTTGTTGTGAGTGTTCTGTGGCTTAGAGAGGAATTTCCTACAGGCTGGACTAACCATTAAAAATGTCTCTACCTTCAGGAGTCCCGGGCGTGCAGTAGAATGTCGCTGGGGGAGATGTCAGCTTGGACCATGGGCGCCCGCGGTCTGGACAAGCGAGGAAGTTTCTTTAAGGTAAAAGGAAGCCTTGATTGGGATTGCTAATGGGCAGGCTCGCTCACTTTGCCCAGGCTGCGTGGGGAGCTGCGGAGGGAAGGCTGCTCTGAGCCAGCTCTGGTAGGGGTGGGGGTGGGGGTGCAGCTCGCCTCAACCCAGCTGCAGGCTGTTACCCGGTTTACAGTAGGTTGGAGTTTGGGTGACTTAGGGCTTCCAAGTCAGGGCCAGGACCCAGGAGCTGCGAGATGCCACCCTGTGTAAAACTGTTGAAGCAATCTTTGTTTGTCCTCTGCTCAGCTGTTCCTTTTGCAGCTGGATGGTTTTATGATAGAAGCTGGAATTTGCATTCCAGCAAATCTATGCTATAGGCAACTGTGTTTCACACTTTGCTTGATTGTATGAGTCCCTTAAGTCCTCATTAAAAAGCAACAACAACGAACAGATTCTGAGGTCTCACCCTAGACTAGTTGAATGTTATTTGCTGGTGTATTTTATCAAATGTCTAGAGGCCCTTTGTGATCAGGCAAGAGAGAACCAAACAAAGCAGCATGATTAAAACTGTACCACTTTCCTATTTGGATATTGATATTAATGGGTTAAAATGACCTTGCTAGCTTGATGAGTGAGCCAAGATTCTAAATGGGTGTTTGATAGGCTGTGTGTGTGTATGTTGTCTATTAAGACTTGGCGGTCATTTCAAATTCGCTCTTGGAGATTCATGTCCTCTTCATAGCTTTTACTTTGTATCCTTTCACTCACCCTCAGAATAACGCCCACTCACTGTAGAAAACTTGGAAAACACAGATTCATGTAAACGAGTAGAAAAACGGAGGTAAAATGTGCATTTGAAATCTGTCATAGGCAGGTGTTCAAACACCAGGTCTTTTTCCTCAAAGGAGGAATGATATAGGGGCTTCTTAATTACAGAGAAAGACTGACAATGTTTACTAGTTATCCCATCCTGATGGGTTGTAAGCATGTATTAACTTGCATGCATATGCTTCCCACTTGCAAAAGGCTAGACCTGATTTATTGTATCAGTTTTGGACTCCAAAAAAATCCACCAGAAGAGCCTGTTGATACAGCAAAGCTAAATTCATTAAACTGAGGACAGTAAGGACAGACATCACCTGGACACAGTTCTACTGGTGTGCAAGTGGGACAGCAGGGGACATCTTTAATAGGGTTTATAGGTCCGGGTGTGTGCCCTTGGAGCTGCATTTTTCAAGGCAGAGATATGATCGGGTTTCAGCAGAGTATGTGACATCATAGTTCAGGATTGGGGGATTCAGCAAGACGATGGTCTTGAATAGAATCTTGGCAAGTTAGCTATTGTTTGATAAGCAAGCTTTTCCCAGGTGAACAAACTGTTTGCCAGGACCAATTGTTTTGTAGGAATTTCCTGCAGCAAACAGCGAAGTGATTTATTGGTTTAAAGCCTTAACATCCTGGGTAAGAATATCCTGGAAGAAATAGCTGTGTTGACACAGATGGTCTCCATTCTCCGTCCTCCTGGTTCTGTGATGTGGACTTAGCTGTCTCCGTTCTTGATCTGTTTCCCCAAGTTGGAATCAGACCTGTACAGCATGAAGAGGAACTCTTCACATCCCCTCTAGACCAGGCACTAAACCCACCAGACTCCTGACTTGTCTCCAGTCCCTTGATCCTGTCTTACGCAGAAGGGATGAGCCCACTCCACTCCTTAACCCAAGGCTCTGCCTACATCATCCTAACTACTGGCTAGTTTGTAACTACCACCTTGACGCTCAGGAAGGGTGGTCGGTGGGCTTGAATCTAGCGTAGCAGTTGGATTTTATAGCCAAAGCAAAGGAGAAAATCAAGTATGGTCAAAATTGCCTTTGAAAATTCCTGAGAGAGGATCCATATTGCACTCACTCAGTACTACCTGTTAAGTCCATGGTAGTCAGTGTGTCTGTCCTGCAGTCCTGGGGAAGATTTTTTTTTTTTTTTCAGTTGGACAGCAAGTAAAGTAGTTCACTTGTATTTCTGGGTGTGTCTATGAACAAATCAATCAGGCAAGAGGTGAAAGGCCTGCCTGACCCCATCGAGGACAAGTCCTGCTTCAATCTTGCCTGAGTCAGATGCCCTTGAGGAAATTGCTGGCAAAGTGGCTTTTATTATTTAACTTGGTATTGTCTTTCTTCTTCTCTACCCACCCCCAGCTTAAATTGTTTAATTTGTTTAAGTTACATACTCCAAGTAAATGATATAGTTGCTCTGTACTTCTTTCTTTTTTCTTCCTTGTAGACATTGTTATTCTTTACTATATGGCTATTCCATATTCCAATTAATGATGGAATGCTGTTATTATTAGTTTTTATAATAGCAGATAAATATTATTGATGATTTCACAATTAAGGCATGGAGTTATCTGTAAGGATGAAGTCAGGTTCCCTTTGGACAGTTAATGCTGACTCTTTGGAGGTTCATCTTAAAAATGCTAGGCTAGAGTTCCGTTTGCTGGGATGGTTTGTTGCTCAGCATCTTCTGGGACCCATTGGCTCTTCTTTTACTTTTCATGCTTTATTTCAATTCACATTTTTCTAGCACCTGTGATCATCCAGGCTCTGTACTAGTCACTAGGGAGAGAAAAACCAGAAGCTATCCCTGATTCCATGGAGCTTTCAGTCTGGTGGCAAATAAATAAATATATTGATCAAATAATCACAGTGCTAAACACATAATATCAAAAAAGAAAACAGTGCTTCATGTGAGAAGTAAAAGGGGTTCTAAGAACGTACAACTCTGAGAATATTCCAGAGAACTCTTCCCTGAGGAAGTGTCCTTTGATTTGAGAGTTGAGATTGACTCCATATCATCTAGGAAGGTGGGGTAAGGCACCCTTGTGTCTTGCAATTTATCTGAGTCATTTCCGTGAGCCAGGACAGATAGGAAACCACAAATCAAAGCTTGCCACCAGTGGTTACTGACTCTAGTTTAAAAACACAAGTTGGAGGGGGAAAGATAATGAAAAAGAGGTCTGGTGATAGTCTTTCAATTATCTACGCTTCACACACAATCATAGGAGCCTTAGTAACCAAGAAATGGATAATATGCATGTGGAATTCAGCTGTGAGCCAAGCATGTCACCAAGTAGTCTCACACTTCATGAAATTGTCCTATCCAGTTGTAGGGCATTGCTGGTATATGTGAAGAATAGGATGGCAGGAGCCTAAGAGATTTATGCCAAAATTTAGCTCTACTCCACCTCCCTACATAATATGGAGTCGACCTCAGCTTGCAAATCAAAGGCCAGAACACCGCATTGGGTTACATGTTCTCAGAGCTCCGTTTACTTCTCGCATGAAGCACAGTTTTGTCTTGTAACTCATTATGTGTTTAGTGTCGTGATTATTCAGTTGGCCACCAAAGATGGTCTGAGCATTCTAGGGTGGTTGACAATGTCCCATGGTGATTGTTCATGAGGAATCACATCCCAGAAGCCTGGCCCCAAAAGTCCTATGCGGGACAAACACATTTTCCACATTTTGTCTAGCACCATCGTAGGTTTTCCTCACCCACTGGTGAAAAATGTTTCTTCCTACTCTACAAGGTGTCTGTGAAAACCTATAGGAGGAGGCAGGTGATGCCCTAGACAAGGCAGCTAAAGGTATCCGCACCTCACTATAGAAGTTGACACCCATTGCTATCAGATTTCCAGGGTGTGTTGCGTGGGAGGACGCATTGTCTAGCCTGGCAAAGCTCTAGGTGGTCCTGTGCTAGCAGAGAAGCTCACAATTGGATCTGATCCTTCCTCTTCCTGAATTCCACAGCTTCCCCCGAGCCAGCCCCACCCCTGCCGATCTGGGTGCCCAGTGCTGGCAGGTTCCTCTCAAGTCACCAAAATCCTCACCCTCCTCCTTCTCCTACCTCCAGCTCTCCACTTACCTTCACCTTCTTTCATTTTGGGGCACTTCAGAGAATACTCTTAATCTATCTGCAACACCACCGAATGTGTGTGTGTGTCTGTCTGTTTCTAAACTATTCCATTCATCCAGTCTGAGCTGGACCCCCAGCCAGGTCTGCACTCTTCACCTTGACATTCGAGATCTTCCAGCTATGCTTCCCCCACCTCTACTTCCACTGATCCTGCAACTGTGCCATCCTGGGTCTGCTTCTGTGGTCCACACCTGCTGATGCCCAAACTCCAGGCTTCGTCCATACCCCCTCCTGTTCCTGTCCTTCCACCTGTCCCTGCTAGGCTCCCAACTGCCCTTCCAGGCTGACACAGACGTACTTTATCCACTAACAAAGGGACTCACTTGGTCTGAGCTGGCATCTGCCTTTATTTTTGTCTGAAGGTAAAGTTGTAGTAGAAGGCCTAGTGGTGGCCCCACGATAGGACCAGGAAGTAAGTTTCCATCCATAACTTGACCTCTGCCATGAGTGATTTTCTCTGTCATTTTGTTGCTGTGCCCCTGACCCCAGCGGGGGAGCCTCTATGGCAGAGAACAATTCTAAAGCTGACCGGTGTATATTGCCCGCTCAACAGTCCAGTTTCTTCCAGGGATGCCTGGGCGAGCCTGTCCTATGCCACCTGCAAGTGGCAGAGCTCTCTGTTTCTCAATGACTGCCTCCCAGCCTCTCTTTGCCTCTGGGACAGGGGAACAGTTGGTCTTCACTGACCAGGAAGAAAATGTGTTTTAATGACAGGGACCCTGCCCTCCTATGCCTCCCAACTGCTCATTCTGCAGGGAGATGCCCTGAGCCTGGGCTCCCAAACCAGCTGGGGGGTGCAAGGGCCCAGCTCAGTGGCAGAGGCAAAGTTTGCGAAACCCTCTTTGGTTCATTTGGAATGGTTTGGATGACAGGTGCATCATGTGTGCCTTTCAGATGGTCCAGAGAAGCCACAGAAGAGAGCTCTCTGGCACCATAAAGAATAGAGTGGGACTAGCTTTGAAGGGACCTGATTGCTAAAATCTGACCCTACAAAACAGATAATCCAGGAGTAATGATCCCTTTGACCCCAACTCCCTTCCCTTCACTATCAGACCCTCCTTAGCATTGGGAAGTTTATTCTATTTTCTTTTTTAATTTAAAAAAAAATTTTTTTTTTTGTTTGTCAGAGAGAGAGAGAGCGAGCACAGGCAGACAGAGTGGTAGGCAGAGGCAGAGGGGGAAGCAGGCTCCCTGCCAAGCAATGAGCCCGATGTGGGACTCGATTCTTGTCTGCGGGCTGATTTTCAGTCATCCAGAACTGGCACAACCTTACATCTTGGGTGTCAGTGATTTCCCAGCTTTCTAGTGCCCAGACGGCTCTCAGTGTGGGAAGTCATTTCTGTGCATGCACAGCCCAGCACAGCAATTCTCTGTTGCAGGACAGGGGACAGAGATAGCAGGGGCTTGAAAATTAATGAATGAAACCCAAATCCCATTTTAGTCAGTAATTTCATGGGACAAATCGTCATGAGGATCTGTGGACACTCAAAAGCCAAAGGTATGAGTGCCACGCCCTGGAACTCCTCACATGTGCCCTGGGCAGTGAACAGACATCACCTCACATGCCAGGCATCCAGGGAGGCACCATGCCACAGTTTGTAATCAGGAAAGGACTAAGCACCAGGGGGGAAAACAAAACAGAGATTAGAGATTCGGTCAGAGCAGATGACGTATTGATAATTATTCATAATAATACTGCAGAGCAGAGCTGATGTCAGTTTTGGTGTATCTTTTATTTTCCACAAATAAATTCTTCCAGGATATTTACACTGGGACTCAGAGCAGGGCTGTGCCATAGAAATGCAAAGCCAGCCACAGGGATTGTTTTAAATGTTCTAGTAGCTACATTAAAAGAAAAAAAAAAAAAGGAGGTGAAATTGATTTTAGTAATATATTTTATTTAACTTTGTATATCTAAAATATTATCATGTGAGTATATAATCAATATAAAAGTATTAATCAGATATCTTACTTTTTTTATTTATCATGCCTTTGAAACCCAGTATGTATTTTATCCTGGGCATGTGTCGATTCAGACTAGCCACAGTTCAAGTGCTCAGTCACCACATACGGCTGATGGCTGCCTTAGTGGACAGTGGAGAGTTTCATTTTATCTTGTCTAAAGTGCCTCCTGTTACAGATGGGTAACCTGAGGCCCGGGGAGGTTGAAGGACGACAGGTTAGTCTATAGGAGGGTTGGGAATTGGACCTGACCTGACTTTCTCCTGAGGCACCCCACCTTCTGGAGCCCCCTGAGGGTTCCAGTGTGATCCGTTTCTCACTGTTCCAGTGAGATTTCCCAGGAAACTCCTTCTGGAGAGGTCATGGGGACAGTGACCTCTCTCTCTGGAAGAGTGATTGGCTTTTTTTGGATTCACATGCGGGTCTCTCACCATCTGCTCCAGATCCCTCCAGGACAGATATCTGTCCCTCAGGGTGTGACTCTCTAGGAATGTCAGGAACTAACTTACTGGATAGCAGTTCCCATTTGTGTTTTCAGAAAGCAATGGATTTCATGGTTTTATGGGTCATTTTTCTGGCACGTTTTAGCCATTCATTCCTGATATTAAATATGGCCTTTGGGGCTGCAATACATTCTCACTTGTTCAAGGAACTTTGTTTTTTAAAAAACAATCAGGAGTAAAATAGATTTTGCTGGTTCTCCTCAACTATATAGCTCTCCAGGCTCCCTTGTAACTCTTGAGTTTTCATTATTAGAGGGATGCCAAAGAGGGAGATGTAGATGTGAATGTATAATTTTCCAAAAGTTCTGACAGGACTCTCATGCAATATAGAATGGACATCTGTCAATGCTTTATTCACCCCATGCATGATACCAGGAAACCAGCATCAAGCTGATTCAAAGAACACTTTGACATGTGATGTATCTATAGTTGACTTTAAAAGTCCTTCTGTAGGGATGCCTGGGTGGCTCAGTTGGTTAAGCGGCTGACTTCGGCTCAGGTCATGATCCCAGCGTCCTGGGATCGAGTCCCACATCGGGCTCCTTGCTCAGCAGTGAGCCTGCTTCTCCCTCTGCCTCTGCCTGCCACTCCGTCTGCCTGTGCTCGCTCCTGCGCTCTCTCTCTATCTGACAGATAAATTTAAAAAAAAAAAAAAAAAAAAGTCCTTCTGTAGTCAGTTTACTGAGGTAAAATCAAAACTGGTTAAAGTCCTACAAGCAATAAAACTCTAACTGTTGGTATAATCTTTATTTCTCCCCCTGAACAGAAATTCCCAGGCTGACACGTAACCACCCAGTACTTGAGCCCTTCATTAGTAACACATAGTCAAGTCGCAGACAGATGCATCCCTCTGGATCATGAAATAATCTTTAGGCGACTTTGTCAAATAACACCCAAGCATAATGCTCAAAAAAAGGAGGGCTCTTCCTCCTGGAAATTTTAAAACTTTCTAATTAAAAAAAACTCTCGTGTAGAAGGGGAAATGAAAAATGGAATTACAGAATTTCTAAAAAAAAAAAAATAACAGGACACTGTCAGAATCAATGGCACGTAAAGCACAAGTCGGGTGCTTTCATAGCATTAAACACTTGATCAAAAAAGATATGCCTTACCAATCTTTTTTGCTTATTTTCAAGTTTTAAGTAGTGTTTCTTATTCACACTGAAATGGCTCATTCCCTTTGTCTTCTGCCACCCTCCCTTTCCCCGGTCCCCGTCTTTTTCCAACCAGGAATTGTGCCTCAAAGAGTGAATTTCTTCAGTAAGGTTGTAGAACTATGGGAAAGCTTGTTCTGAGTTGATTGATTTAAATACCTTAGAGGAGAAACCTCGTGTTCCCTGTGGGATCATGGATGTATTAATAGCATTGATTTCTGGGGTCTTTTTCATAATGTAAAAACCTCACAATGCTATTTTGGATAGTGCTCTGACACCTCAAGTCAGAAAGATCCCAGAGGCTGACAGAATCCTTGCACATGTGCCTGTCACCAGTAAGTCCACCGGACTGAGGCAAAATGTATGAAATTGAATTTCCGAGGATAATAGTCTTTCAAACATCTTTACAGGGTAAGCAGAAAACCACTTTCACAGCAAAATTGGAAGCTATATTATCTATTGCTATGTAACTAATTGCCCCAAACTTTAGTAACTTGAAACAACAAGTATCTATACCTCATTGTTTCTGCAGGTCAGAAATCTAAGTTTAACTACTGAGTGTCTCTGGTGGTAGGTTGCCAGGAGATTGCAGTCAAGGGGTTGGCTGGGCTGCATTCTCATCAGACTGTTTGAGTGGTGGGGATCCTACTTCAGACCCACTTGGCAAGTTTCCGTTCCTCCCTCCGGGGCTGGCCTCAGGATGAGGCCACTGGCTTCTCCCAAGGTGAGTGATGCAGGAGAAAACAAGAGAGATGAAAGCTAGAGTCTGTTTAGCACCTAATCCTGAGAGCGATACACCATCCCTTCGGCCATGTTCTGTTCGTTGGGAACCTCAGGTAGACCAGCCCTCTCTCAAGGAGACGTCACTCAAAAGTATAAATACCAGGATGTGGGGTTCACTGGCCATCTTAGAGACAAAAACGTAGAAAAACAGTTTGGTCACAAAGTCAAAAACCTATAGGGCCAGAAAGAATGACAGGAATGGCATGATGGATGGGCCTGCCTGGCATTGGGCAGGTCATTTTGTTGGGAACACAACCAGCTCGAGAGCACTAGGCCCTGCCAGGAGGGGGATGCTGCTGACTCAGTTCCAACCAGATGCTGACACACAAGAGTGAATGTGGGTCCTCTGATATTTTTCAAGAGGCAGAAATCTAGATTTTTATATACGAGAACCCCAATTAAAAAAGTATGGTAAGGATGGAAGAAAATGCATTAAAGGGCAGGCTTTAGCCTGGGGGCTGTCAGTTTGAACTCCTACTTAGCTGGGAGAGGGATTGGCCAGGTAGAAAGTTCAGTCTCCTAACACTGCTGAGCCCCTGGAGGCTCTGGGGGTGTGCAAGGGAGACGGATGCCATAGCTGCTGTTTCTCTTGGGGGCTTTAGATACAGCGGTGACAGAGCCTATGAGTTCTAGCTGAGCTCTGAAAGATAGGATCATCCATGGATGGGCTGAGGAATATATAGGGAAAGGAGCAGCAAGTTTCTCCAGGCCTTAAGACAGTGCCTTGGGTGGGCTCACCGTCACCAAGTATGTAGGGACCCTAAGTTGTAGAGAACAGCTCCACTTTTAGGAACAGCGTCTCAGGTTTAGCTGATGGGGTACTGAGAACCCACTCTCCCAGATGTTAATAGGTATCAAGAAAGGAACTAATGTGGGATACAGAGTCTTCTTTCTCCTTTGTCTATCTTCTAAAAAGTGGAGAATGGTTTGCCAAAAATATCCCTCCCACCTTCCTGTAATTCCAACTAGAGACTCATTTTGTGTTAATAAGTAACACTTAACTGGCAGAATATCAGATGATTCCTTAGTCATTCACAACATAGTATAAACTAGGACTTTATGAAGCACTAGCTGTGATCAGCCTAGAGAATAAATTTGAATTCATGTGTACTGAGGAGAAGGGGATAGAATAAGACAAATTGGGATTTCTGAAGGGAAGGGTGGACCTCAGGAACCCACTGTGGGTGGGTCAGTCAACTTGGGCCCCAGGCACCCAGAGTGGAGAGGGTGTCAGGAAGTAGTAGGTGAAGATACAGATGATCATATCTTCTGGACAGTCTCCAAACATCACTGCCCTGAACCTGGAGGCTGAGTGGTTCCCCATGGGCCCTTTATTTAGTATATACCTTTTACCACCAAAAGAAAACTCTTTCTCTAATCACAACGTTCTGACACCAAATGTGTGGGTTTTTTTACCCACACCAACCCATTCTCTAATTCTGTAGTCACCAGCTGGGTATTCATGTATGACACTAACCAGCCCAGGTTAGCACAGACCTCACAGGTTAAGGGCTCAGTCCCACAAGACTGCCCCCACTTCGGACACCAGTCACAAGCTGTGGGTTTCCAGATTATCCAAACTTCTGTCCAACTTGGCTACAAATCAGTGATTCCCACAACCCCGCTTCAGGTTCAGTAATTCACTAGATTGGCTTGCAGAACTCAGGGAAACACTTTATTTACTGGTGCCAATGGAGTATAAAGGAAACAGATGAACAACTAGATAAAATACATCTGGCAAGATCTGGAAGGGTCCTGAACTCAGAGCTTATAACCCTGTGGAGTTTGGGATGCACCACTCTCAGCTTCACCAATCAGAAGCTCTCCAAACCCCTGCATTCAGAGTCTTTAAGGAGACTCATTATGCAGTCATGATTGATTAAATCCTTGGCTGTTAGTGATTAGTTCAATTCCCAGCCCCACTTTCTTCCCCAGGGGTGGGGTCAGGGATGGGGCTGAAAATTTGAATGCTCTAATCATAGGGTTGGGTGACTTGGCCCCCCACCCTGAAGCTATCCAGGGACTACCTGCCACCAGTCATCTCATTAACATAAACTCTGGCAGGATTCAAAGGCTTGGAAGTGAATAACAAAAGACACTCCTAATACTTCTATCACGTAGGAAATCCAAGTTTTCAGGCTGTGTGTCAGGAGGCCCTAGGAGAACAATAACCAAGGTAGACAAAGACAAACCCTGTAAGCACAAATCATTCCCCTTAAGGTGGCACTGCTAATGGACAGATAGCAGTTTTCCAAGACAAATCCAGCGGTCTGAAAGGCAGAGTTTAGCCCCCCTCACAATGCCCTGGGAGATACAAATGGTGACATTATCTTTTTCAGGCCAATGTCAGAGTAAAGGAAAGAAAGTGAAGAAGAAAGGGTTTCCTGTTTAGTTAAAATAGGAAGCATTAATCCTGGGAGGACGCAGTTTACCTCCGGGTCAGCTGCTTCTCTTTGTCAGTCTGATGTGTTGGTTTGCATCACCTGTGCAGGGCCGGATGTCTGCTGGAGCCTTCTTTAGCTGTGAGATGCATATCCCAGATTCAAGTCCCTGAAGTGGATGTCCGCTGGAGCCTTCTTTAGCTGTGAGATGCATATCCCAGATTCAAGTCCCTGAAGTGGAGAGGACCTGGTTTAGCTCCTTGCAAAGAGATTCAAGGGTAGTCTCTATGTTTACTGCTTCCAAATCAGAAGTATGGGAGAAAGTTTGAAACATTCGTTTGAAGAGTTGTAACCAAATTTTCAAGGAAACTAGAAGAATTCAGGGTAGGTTCATACCAGAGCCTCCAAGAAAATTAACAAATTTATAAGTGAATATAGATGATGATGTAAACATAATTTCTGTTCTCTCTAGTAACCCTCATTTTTTTGTAGTAAAACCAACTTGTATTCAACTTTGCCTGATTATTTCTATAAGTGTAGCAAGATCGGTGATTGAGAAAGTTTTTTTAAAGACTGCTTTGCTGGGGGGCACCTGGGTGGCTCAGTGGGTTAAGGCCTCTGCCTTCGGCTTGAGTCATGATCCCAGCATCCTGGGATCGAGCCCCGAATTGGGCTCTCTGCTCAGCGGGGAGCCTGCTTCCTCCTCTCTCTCTCTCCACCTGCCTTTCTGCCTACTTGTGATCTCTGTCTGTCAAATAAATAAAATTTGGAAAAAAAAAAAAAAAGACTGCTTTGCTGGAATCTTGTAAACAGGTTAGCAGGTAGATTTTACATCTGTTTCAAATGTGACAAGCCAGTCAAAGCCTTGGTAATATATACAGCCAGAATTTGCAACTGCGTCCTGTTCCAGGGAGAACAGATTCTTTTTGAACTTATGTAAATAACTAATTATTTTGTCATGAAAAGAGTACTCAAGAGTTTTTGAATATTGGAGGCATCAGGTAGGGAGAGAAAGTAAATGTTTCATCTGTGATCGCAAAGGTATATCTTAACAAATTGTTAATAACTTAAGAGAAAAGAGAAGGGGATTTCCTAAAATCTGGAAAAGCAAAACAATAGAAAACCAGCGATGCTTTAAACAGGAAGTATTAAAAAATTATAATCATCTCCTTCAGTTTATTTCTTGTTCTGCTTGAATGCAGTATTTCCACTAGTTCTGGAAAATCTTACCCAGTTTAATGTATGATCTGAAAGTTATCAGAAACCTATATTCTAGAGTACTTGTCAGATTCCTTTCCATGAACCTCTCTGAAAATGAAACACTGTTGCAGGAAATTTTGTAAAAGCCTCTGAGTACAGCAATCATTGTAAATGACAACAGATTTCAATATGCCCATTATCACAGATCTGATGAGAATTTATTATGATGGAATTGACAAGGAAATTTGATTATTTCTGTGACATTCCACATCTTGAAATAATAACTAAAATAACAAGTGATAACATACAAAGACTTATCAGATTTTTGGAACATTTCTATTAATAGCATTTACCCTGCAATGTGATCTAAGAAGGTTTATCATCACTTACTTGACATCCTTCCCATGTAATTTAACACATCAAATAAACGTAATTAGTTTAACATCTCTTTTTGTAAGGTAAGAAAAAAATCCTTTTCAATATTCCAGTAGCCCTCTGGAAAATTTCAGTCAGTTCAAGGTCAAAAGACTTCATTTTGAATTTGATTTATGGAGAAGTTTGTCAAAATTTCAAAAGCTTTGGACACTTGCCCAAGTAGGATCATAGGTCACTGTGAAACAATACTTAGTTATCCATTTAACCTAAGTGACAATTAAAGACTTCACAGGCAAATATAGAAAATTAAATAGTCATAAAAAGCATTAGCTTTTCCTTAAGGGCTCTGGGGTAGCTCAGTCGGTTAAGTGTCCGACTGTTGGTTTCAGCCTGGGTCATGATCTCAGGGTCTGGAGATTGCACCCCAGTCAGGCTCCCACTCAACAGGGAGTCTCTTTTCTCTCTCCCTCTATCTCAGGCGGACTCCCCGCTGAGCACAGAGTCTGTCCTGGGGCTCAAGCTCACCACCCTGAGATCATGATTCTGAACTGAAATCAAGAGTCAAATGCTTAACCGACCAAGCCACCTAGTAACCGCGCCCCCGCCTTTTTTTTCTTTAACCCTACTCCCTCTGGCAACCATCAGTTTGTCCTCTGCATTTATGGATCTGTTTCTGCTTTTTGTTTGTTTGTTTTCTTTTTTAGATTCCACACATAAGTGAAATCATACAGCATTTGTCTTTTCTGGCTGACTTATTTCACTTAGCATAATACCCTCTAGGTCCATCCATGTTGCTGCAAATGGTGAGATCTCATTCTTTTTTATGATTAAGTAATATTTGTGTGTGTGTGTATACCACATTTTCTTTATTCATCTATGGATGGACACTTGGGTTACTTCCATATCTTGGCTATTGGAAATAATACTGCAGTAAACATAGGGATACATATATCCTTTTAAATTAGTATTTCCAGTTTGGGGGGTAAATGCCCAGTGGTAGAATTACTGGATCATATGGTATTTCTATTTTTCATATTTTGAGGAACTTCCATACTATTTTCCATTGTGGTTGTACCAATTTGCATTCTCCCTAGTAGTGCACAGGGTTCTCTTTTTTCCACACCCTCAAAAACACTTGTTATTTCTAGTCTTTTTGATCTTAGCTATTTTGATATGTGTGAGGTGTTATCTCACTGTAGCTTTGACTGGCATTTCCCTGATGATTATGAGTGATGCTGAGCATTTTTTCATGTATCTGTTGGCCATCAGTAGGTCTTCTTTAGAGAACTTGTCCTCTGCTCATTTTCAATTGGATTGTCTATTTTCTCCTCATATCTTCTTTTACTGAAAGCATATATCCTACTTTTTTCTTGCATATGGAGATGTTTCCCTTATTTCTAGTAGCTTTAACCATATACATTAATTAGAATCCTTAACCCTTAGCAGCCTTAACTAAGAAGTAAACAGTTGTGAACTGTCTTTTACGTTAGCATTCTGTGAACTGGCAAACTAATAAATGCTTTTTATGATTTTCATAAACATGTGTTTTTTATAGTATAATTTTTTTAAGAGGTGAAACATGTTTACTAACAGACCCAAATTTGTCTTTAGTTTCTCTATATTAAGGAAGTCAAAAGTAAATAAACACCTGTTCAGTAATTAATGTTTCATTGTTTTATCTTATTTGGAAATTATCTAGATATTCAGTGAATTTAACTTAACTAATCACTTGATGTAGCAAAAATAAGATTTCAGGTTACCAAAATTATTTGGGGAAACTAGTTTTGTTTTTTGTGTTTTTAAATTTACTTATTTGTCAGAGAGAGAGTGTACAGGCAGGGGGAGTGTCAGGGAGAGGGAGAAGCAGACTCCTTGCTGAGCAAGGAGCCTGATGCAGGACTCGATCCCAGGACCCTAAGATCATGACCTGAGCCAAAAAAGGCAGATGCTTAACCAATTGAACCACCCAGGCACCCCTTGGGCAAACTATCTTAAAAGTTTACCTAAAAACTTTATCTTATTCACATCTATTCAGTTTACTTGTTCTTAACAATTATGCTTAGATTATGCACAAAAACCTTTATAAAACATCAGACAAAGTCATTATTTCAAGTTATCGTTTGCTGACAACTTTTATAACAGGGATAACATGAATTTATTTGATTAGGAAACCTAGGTAGGATAAAAGCTGTATGTCTACTTTACCAAAACTTATTCTAGATCTCATGAACCTGAAAAACATTTGTATTAGTTTCTATTCTATTTCTGGAATTTAGAAATGCTTTATTTGTAACTGCTCATTTTTTACCTCAATTAAATAGAGCCATTTACAAAATAATTTTAACAACACTATTCAGAGGTAGAAAATGTCACGTATCTACAATAGACACACATAAGCATATAAACAGACACCTTAGAGTGATTGTTTTTAAAATGTTTAGACAGGAAACAGGTATGATAATAAAAACTCACTAGTTTATAAAAGAACAGTTGTATCCAAACTGTTTTCTGGTCAGTGGAATAAGCTAAGGCTTCCTGATCAGAAGGCTAAAACAATTTTTGCTAGTATTTGTGGAGAAGACACAGGATTTTTCATTTGTCTAGATTTTGAATGACATTTTCCCCCTTTTGGTTCACTTCGGATAAGAATTACCTCACAGAGTTTTATGCTCTTAATATTTTTACCTCAAAGTCAGGGGAAAAATGCAGGTTCCTCCAAGAAGGAGCTTGGTTTTTTAAGGCTAATAATTTACAAGCCTTTTGAGATAGATAGGGGAGGTTTTGGAATTGGTAAAAGGAATAGATGAACTTTGAATGGCCTCCAAAGGCACATTTCTTGTTTTGTAAGATCTTTTAGTAAAGATTTGTAAAGATTCGTAAGATGCTTTTAATTCCTCAGAGCACTGGGTTATAGCCTGGATGTTAAGGGCTGCCATACCCATCCATCTATGTTAGAATGCATTACTGTTTTGGTTTTGCTTTAACTTTGGCTATTAAGGGGACATGCAACTTTATCAGTAAAACGCTGAGTCTCATTAACTCTGGGAGGGGCTCACAGAGGGACCTCCTTCAAAGGTAGATATGGAGGTGGATATAACATCATTACCTTGGTAGACCTTTGTTTATGACTCTGGAAAAGCAATTCAAACAGAGGGCAACTAGAATGAGTATGCAAATAAAGGAGGATAGAAGGAAGCAGTAAGAATTATGTCAGTCTTATAGACTTTTCTTTTTTTAAAGATTTTATTTATTTATTTGTCAGACAGAGAGAGAGAGAGAGAGAAAGAGCAGTAGGCAGAGCAAGAAGCAGACTCCTGCTGAGCAGGGAGCCCAATGCGGGACTCGATTCCAGGACTCCAGGATCATGACCTGAGCCGAAAGCAGATGCTTAACCGACTGAGCCACCCAGGTGTCCTGGTCTTACAGACTTTTGTGTTAGGTACCTCTTGGGTCTTTAAAAAGAATTTTTTTATCAGCTTTTTGCAACGAAACTTTCGTTGAAGCTAGCTTTGGAATTTTGAAGCATTTGCTTTAAGTGACCTTTTTACATGATCTCCTCTAACTGGAGTGTTTCCCGTTATGGCCACTGTCATTCTAGGTTGTAATTCCCCTGAGGACTGGCAGCCCTTTGGTAGGACCCTACCCACAATTTCTGTTCAGTCAAATCTAGCCTCAAATGGGGTGCAACTCACATTTCTGTCCAGTCTTATTTTGGGGCTCCCAACCTGACAGTTACCTAGCCAAGTTCATTAGGACACAAAACAAGCTTAGTAAGGTTTTGCCATTTTTATAGATATTTATAGCTCCTGGGGCTATAGTTCTTAGAGATAAAATAAGCAGGTGCACTGGAAGGTGGTACATTTCAATCTTTGGGTTTTAAAGAATTTCATTTAAACGAATCTTATTCACCTGAGGCCTGCTGCTGGACCCAATCCAGCTCAGTTTGGACCCAGTTCAAGTCCTGTAGGTAACCACCACCAATTCTCAAAGTGGCAAGGTCTGGGGTTTTCCACTCCAAAACCTGGGAATGGAGGTCTGAAAAGCTAGGGTTTGGCTGAGGCCAAACCTTCTGCTAGCTCAAACTGACCTGTCCTGTATGGGAAAACCAATGAGATCAAGAGGCTCTCAGAAGTGGGGGGAGCTTACCCAAGGTCTTTGGAAGCCTGGAGAGAGACGGTGGACTCAAAGGTCACAGGGTACCACGCCTGTGTTTATCATGGTTCCCCAAGTGCCACAGGGAGGTTCCCTTGGGATCCCACCGCTGCCACCAAACCTGTTAAGCAACAGGAACTCAGCTGAGTAATCTAAAAGATCAAATTGGCGGTTTTGAATGATTCATAAATCAGGTGGCATCCCATCTAGCAAATAGAAAGGAGCCCTGTAGAGCTGCAGCAAAGGAAAGGTTTTTAAAGGTAGAGGGAGCAAAAAAGAAGTTATTAGCAAAGAATCCATTGTTTCAGGCCAGGTTCCCCTCCTAAGGGGAACACAAGGGACCAGTCAGTAAATTGCCCAGTGCTGACCAGGGAGAATTCCCTGTTGTCTAGCTGAAGGTTACGTTTCACCAGGGATGGGGAGGGGAGTGGAGCGGTGCTGAAACTGAGTGAGGTTAGGTTTCAAGTCTTGGTTTGCTGATGTGGGGCCCTTAACATAAATGATTGCATTTTGGACCCTTGGTTTCCTTTTGAGTAGCATGCATATTGGGAAGCAGGTGATCCTTAAAATGTGGTCCCTGGACAGGCATGCCTGCTCGGAGTTTCTTAGCAAGGCAGTCTCGACGAATGGTTCTCAAGGTGAGGTGTTGGCTTCCAGCATCAGCTTGGGCTGGAAACTTCTTAGAAACGCAGATGGTTGGATTCTACCCCAGACCTGGAATCAGACACTGGGGGTGGCATCCAGCCATCTGTGTTTTAACAAGCCCGCCAGGGGATTCAAGGTTGAGACCTGCTATATTCTCCATTTGAGTAAGTAGCCAGGATAATTAAAAAAAAAAAAAAAAAAAAAA
>RCUC01150764.1:0-14470 GCA_003697995.1 Taxidea taxus jeffersonii
CTCCGAGGGCTGCATGGCCCCTGGAGAACCTGCCATCACGGGGTGCAAATCCTTTAGCTTATGTCTTCATTCTTTGAAAGGGGGGCTCCAAGGTTGGGAGGAGTCATGACATCCCTGGACCTGCCCTGGGAACTGGCTGCCCCAGTGGGGGCAGGTCCTCGAAACATGGAGGACCCGATGGCCCCGGGACCTGGACCCTGCCTGGGTCTGAGCTGTGACTCAGCCGTGCTGCCGGACCGGTGTCCATCCCCCCAGAGCCCTGGCACGCCCCAGGCCCCTCTGCTCACCCGCCGAGCCCAGCCCAGACTTCTTCCTGCGCGTGCAATCCAGCGGCTCCCCCGGGGACCGACGGCGCAGACAGACCCACCCAGGGGTTTGCCGGTCTGCGGGAGCGTGTCCCCTGCTGCCTTCGTAGCTGGTGTCCCCTCCGTCCACAGTTCAGCTCGAGGCTGCAGACAACGTCGTCCTCATTGTGGACAAGCATCTTCTGGAGCTGCCGCTGGAAGGTCTTCCCGTGTTCGAGGACGGGACGGTCTCCTCCCTGTCCCGAGACTTCTCCCTGCAGATGCTGTGCAATCGCCTCCATAAGGAGGAGACGGGTAAGGGGCGCCCGGGGCCACGCTCACACCGACCCTCCATCCAGGCCCGTCTGAAGCATCTCGCGTGCGCTCCTGTCAGACGCTGCTTGTGCTTTCCCAGGCCCTCGTCTGCTCGGAGGTGGTCACACAGCACCTGCCGTGCGCCCAGTGTCTGCGAGGGGCTGAAGGCCCGCTGAAGGGGAGATTGCACATCCTTCTTCCCTCACAAACCTCTGTTTGAAAGGCGGGGATGGGTGTGACCCACCACAGGGCTCCTCCTTTCCTAGGCGGGGAGAGGCGGTGAGGGAGGGGACCAGGAGGACGGTCGGCACTCGGGCCGGGGACAGCCGCGCACTCAGGCTGACCGCGCGTGTCCTGCCCAGCGCTGGACGCTTGTGCTCCGTGCGGGCTGCTGCTCGGACTTTGGCTTGCATCAGGAGGGGGGAGCATTTGCCCTCCAGCGGGAACAAGCGAAGACCAGAACAGGCAGAGCGTGGGTTTCGGACAGCGAACGGGCCGCGCGGAGCCCGGTCCCTGAGAACACGGCCGACCCACGGAGGACCGGCGCGCGCCCAGAGGAGCTGACCCCCTGGCGTCAGAGCCCTCGGAGGGGCTACAGGAGCTAGTAATGGCCAGTGTCCCCCCTCCCCCAGACCTGACGAAAACCATAAGCCCATGTGTCCAGAAGTTTCCATAAACCCCAGACACAGGAAGCGGAGAGGAGCCTCCAGGGAAGGTGGTCAGAGGGACAAGAACTCAGCAGCAGCCACGGGCCACGCAGAAGTGAGGGCAGGAGAGGCCCCGACTTCCGACGGAGGCAGCCCGGCGGCCAGCGACAGCGTCCTGGTAGCGCAGGAAGTCTGGGGCAGCGGCCCCACCCCGGTGGAGATGAGCACAAAGCCCAGGAGAGTGTGGAAAAGGGAGAAAAAGAGGGAAAACGGCACGAAGGGCGGATGGGGCTGGGGGAGACAAACAGCAGTGCATTTGCCCCTCCTCGGACGGCGCGGGCCCCGACCAGCAGGGAGGCCCCGTGGGCGAGCTCGCGGCAGGACGGAGAACACGCCGGCCCACGCTCCGGGCCACGTTGTGGACTTGCTCGTGTCCGTGTCTAGGGCCAAGTTTTGCCAGTTATCTGGTTTTCGTTCTCTTCAGTTTGTGGGGTTTCCATAGGATCTTCTTATATTTAAGTGAAGGACAGAGGCCGCCTCCCACTCTGTAGCTTGTGCGTTCACGGGCCCATATGGTCCCTCCCAACACAATGTTCTAGTAGAGCCAAGTGTACCGACCTTCTTCTCAATTGCTGGTGCTTTGGGGTCTTTTTTAAAACCTGTTTTCTTACCTCACAACCACGCAGCTCTTCTCCCATGACATCGCGAAAGTACGTCCGTTTTCCCTTCCTGCCTCTTTCGCGGTGCCCACCCTCCGGGCCCACAGCGGGAGGAGCTGCTCCGTTTCTCCCCGCGCCAGCGCCCTTGATGGGAGCGTCCTCTCTCCTCGGCTCCCCGTGGCCAGTGTCGGCAGCAGCGGCAGAGAAGAGCCACCCGGGGTGGCGGGAGGAGTGGCGGCCGGGACGTGCGCACACGCTGCTTGCTGGAATCTGGGAGCGGGACCCGGGGACCGAGCTGACACGGGAGAGTGTCCGGGATGAGCCGGGAGGCCCGAGGGCAGCACCGGCTCCTCCCAAGACGGAGGCAGGAGGGTCTCAGAGACCCGGGAGGAGGCCGGGCTGCTGCCTCTGGGGACAGGCCGTAGCCACCAGAGGCTGCGGGACACCGGACCCGATTCTCCCCAGCGCCCCGCGCACACCCTGACTGTCGCCAGGGGGGCTCGTTCGACCCTGACCCCGGGTCTGTGAGACACCACACGTGCGGGGCAATTTGTTGCAGCTGCCGCGGAAGTGCCGGCGAAGCGTGAGCTCGGGGTCGCACGCGGTGCCAAGCGCTGAGTGCCAGGGCCCTGCACACCCGAGGCCGGGAGCTGCTCCGGCACGTTGGAGGGTGAAATGTTCCTGGCGAGTCTTTAAGGAACGACCCAAAGCAGACTCGGTGTCTGAGCCCCAGCCCGGCAGGGGGGCCGGCGGGCAAAGCGACGACGCGGTGAGAGGGCAGCGGCAAGGGTAAAAATCAAAGGGCGACGTGGTGGGAACTGGCCCCGCGGGTCCTAAGTGAGCAAGTGGCTGCACCAGCCAGCTCGGCGACCGCGCGGCCAGGGAGCGCCCCGGCCCACGGAGGGACCCGCCGCCACGCGAAGAGCCCTGGCCGCGGGGGCACGCGGGGGCACGCGGGGGACCGGGGCTCGTTCCCGGGTGGCAACGGTCGGTCCGGCCGGATAAACGCTCTGCGCCTCGAGGCCTGTGAAGCAGCGGGCGGCCCAAGCCCGGACAGGACGGCGGCCCGGCCCGCTGTGGTCGGTCGCGCTCAGCGCCACGTCGGCTGCTCAGACAAGCAGAGGAGAAGCGGAGAGAGTCTGAGCCGGGCCTGGACAGGCAGACCCGGAAGCCGCACGGCAGCGGGACGTTGGTGGAAGCCACTACCCGGAGGTCGACGCGCGCAGGCCCGAGCCAGGCTTCTGCGTGTCTCCGGCCCGGCAGGTGCGACCGCGGCGCGTCCGAGACCGGCGGGGCTGGGAGCAGCCGGTGCGCGGGGTGCAGAGCTGCGGGGGGGCAGGGAGCCGCGCGCTGAGCCTCGACCCTGCGCAGCTGGAGCAAGAGCGGCAAACAGGGCGAAGCGGAACAAACGAGACGCGAGAAAAACCCCAAGAGAGCAGGGGACGCGCACGATACACACGTGAGCACGCAACAGCGAAATAGAAAACAATACGAACTTTTAAAAAGACATTATTTATTGATTTGGCAGAGAGAGTGGGAGCGCGGGGAGGAGGGGCAGAGGGAGACGCAGGCTCCGCCGAGCAGGGAGCCCGATGCGGGACTTGATCCCAGGACCCCAGGATCATGACGTGAGCTGAGGGCAGATGCTTAACGACTGAGTCCCCCAGGCATCTGGAAATAAAAATTTTTAAAAACTCGTAAAATAGCGGATGGGGCACAAATACACAAAGTTAGGAACGAAAAGACACCCACTCAAAAGATGCATCAGAGTCTTAAAAGATCCTAAGAGACCGGAGGACAGCATATCCGAGCCCCAGGCAAAGCGGTCCGAGTCCTGCGGAAAAACAGCTCCGAGACTCAAGAAGGAAAAGCCCGCGCGTTCCCAGAACCAGCGCAGAAAGGAGAGAACAGAGCTGCTCCTTTGAGATCATCAGACTGTCCAGAAACGGGCCACATCAGTCTCAACAGACCTCCCCGAGAGGAGGGAAAGGGGGACCCGTCCCAGGCGTCTGTCGGCCCCTGACCCCAAATGGCCAAGAACAGCACAAGAAAGAAAACCAGAACTTGCGTCACCCAGTCTGACCTCAGAAGCTCACGGGACTCGTTACATCGGCTCAAAGGAAAGCGGGCGTGTGCGGGCGCGACAGACGTTCTCCGCCAGCGGGACAGAGTGAGACCCCGCGCCCGGGACGCCCCGTGCGGACCTGGGGCAGGAGGCACGGCCTGGGAGCGCGCCCGGCAGACAGGAGCGGCCGGGGGCGGAAAGCGAGGAAGGGATCTGTCCTCAGCTTTGGGCCGCCGCGGGCAGGCTGGGCGAAGGGACAGCCGGGGCGGCCGCGGGGCCTCTGGTGGCGAACAGCCGGGGTCTCCCGGGGCCTCCCGCCTTCCCCAGCCCTGCGCGCCCTCACGTTCCAGAAACTCGGGCTCTTTTGGCTTTACAAGCACGCAAGTCGGTTGTTCTCACCACTTCAATGAAAAAATTAACCATTTTAAAGTGAACAGGTCAGGGGCATTTCGTGTGTTCAGAATGCTGGTGCCACCAGCTGAGCCTTCTTTTGTTGTCCACAGCCGACGGGGCCGTGAAGAAGGAGGGCAGGGGCAAGAAGAGGAGTCCAGTGAAGAGGGGACAGAAGGTGGGACAGAAGGTGGGCAGATGGGCGTGGGAGGCCGGGCCCCCCGCAGGACGCAGGTCCCCAGCGACCCCTGTCTGTGGTGCAGGACGCCCCGCCCCGGCTCCTGCCCCACGACTGCATCGTCGTCGACGCCGACAACTTCAGGTGTATCCTTTATGGCCCCGCTGCCCGGGACGCCCGGGGCCAGCGCTGTTTCTCCTTAACCCAGACCTAGTCGTCGTGGACCCCTACGAGGAGGCCCAGGGCATCGGTGAGCGCCTCCCGGGGACCCTTGACGCACACACACGTGCACACACGGGCTCTGCCCTCGGCTGCTTCCCGTTACACTGACCACGGGAGGTGGCGGCAGTGGGGGCCTGTGGCCTGTGGCCATCACGGCCAAGTCAGAACCATATGGCAGGAAAAGCGAACCCCTAAAGTGAGGTATGCTGCCCCCCTTCCCAGAGCCAGAAACCCCCTCCCTCCGCAGCCTAAGTGTCTAATTCCTGCGGTTCTTCTTTTGCTCAACGGGTTTTTAAAATCTCTTTCCATCACTTCTCAGCCTTTTGGCCAAGGTCAAGTGTAAAATCTCTCTCCAACGGAGGGAAGGGCATTTCCACAAGCACCAGACACCGACTCCAGCCCGTCTGGTATCTCCACACCCGGGGCCACACCAGGGGCTGCCCGCGGCCCACCTCCGTCAGAGTCCGCGGGGGAGACCAGCCCCGTGCTCTGTGCCCATTCAATTCCTGCTGCAGAAGCGCTGAGTCCTGTCTCCGTCACCCGGGAAATCTTGGAGAGACACCGAGACTCCTTCACTGCCTTCTGGGCGGGACATCTGGGGAATGAGCACTTCCCCAGGTTGGTGCCGGGTGTGTGCGGACACTGTCCCGCAGCCAGCAGGTCGGTGTGAGCTAGCTGGGGCTGCTGCACACACGGTCCTTGTCCCTCTTTCCCTCGGCTCCCCCCCACCCCGACCCCCCCCCCCCCGGCCACCCCACCTGCAGAGGATCCCAGTGTCTGGCCTTGCTTCATCACACAGTAGGCTCCCCAGTCCTCATGGCGCCTGCCTGCCCGGAGGCCTCACTGTCCCCACCCCCACTTTACAGAGAGGACCTGGCCTTGGGAGTGTGCTGCTGCCCCGGGGTCCCCCCGCCCCCCGCCAGCCTAGTGCAGGGCCTGCCCCTGCCTCCAGGGCTTGAGACGTGCAGAGGGGGCTGGGGGTGGGAGGGTGTGTGTGAGGCAGAACCTGCTAGAGAGAGGTGGGACCCCCGTGGGGCGGGGCTGAGGGAGGAGAGGGCGGGGCCTGCGGGCAGTGGGCGGGCCTTCTGGGGGCGGGGCCTGCTGGGGGCGGGGCACCCCGTGTGCTCTCTCAGAAACCTGGGAGTGGTGGGCGGTGAGGGAAGAGTCCTTGTAGCACTTTCCAGAGCCCCTGCTCAGTGACGGGAGAGTTCGTTGCAGGCACCCGGGGTCCATTCCCGGGAGAACCCGAGATGGAGGCTGACCCCGGCTCCAGGAGAGGGGACGCTCGCCTTGTCCTAGCAGGGGTGGGATGGGGAGTGCCGCGCGCAGGGCAGCCTGTGCTTTCAGAACACGTCCTGAGAGTCTGTCCGGCCTGCTGCCGCGGCCCTGAAGGCCTCAGGCCAGCACCCCGGGGGCACCCTGGGACTCCCGCTGCCTGCCCCCGGCCCCACCCAGCGGGCCACCCTGCTTCCCTCTGCAGCCAGGCCGAGTGGGAGCAGCTCCTGGGCAGCTGTAGCGGCTTCTTCTTCTACGGGATGGAGAGCTTCCTGTCCCACGTGCTGGTGGAGCGGTTGGCTGCCATGAACCTACGAGGTGAGACAGTCGCTCGGGGCCCCAGAGCCCCCGAAGTGCATGAGATGCGTCCACTCAGGGACAGCGCAAGGCCCCTGTGTCCCCATCGGTCATTGTCTGAAGAAGGGCTCCGGGGGCTCGGGCAAGCACAATGCGGCTCTAGGAGATGTCCCCTCCTGCTCTTGTCCCCCTCCTCCTCCATTTCTCAGAGACCCAGTTCAGAATTCCAGACCTGGCAGGGGCAGCCAGGGGCAGGAGCTGGGAGGGTCACCTCCAGAGCTGGGCCTGCAGAGTCCAGGAGGGCTAGGGTGGGCATTTCCAGAACACACTGACCAGAGCCCCCCACTCCTACTGTAAACGTGGGCACTCTAGGCCTTGCAGTCCCTCCGGCTGCCCCCCGAGGACTTCTGAGTGGGCGGTCTGGCTCGCTCTTGAGCGACCTTGTCCCGAGGCAGGGGCTGACCCGCCACACCACACCGTCGCTAGGAGAGCCTTTTCAGGGACCCTCCAGAGGCACGTCGCCCAGTGATGACAGCATAACAAGCACGTGGACATGTGTCCCAAGGTCAGGGCACCTGACCACCCTCACATCATCCTCTGCTGCCTGGCTCCCTCCCAGCCCCCTGGAGATGGGCCACACAACAGCCCGCCTCGCCCCGGAAGCCTGCCCGCGGCACGCTCCTTGCCCCAAGTGGAGGTGGAAACAAGGCCTTCTCAGATGCGTGAGGTCTGAGGAATTCTCGGGCCTAGCAGGCTGGCGCGGGAGCCACAGCTCTCCTGGAGCCCCTGTTCCCGACCAAGGCTGATCCTGGTGCCTGCCCTCAGCCAGGCCGCTGCAGGAAGCGGGGAGTCGCCTCTGTGCCGAGCGTTGCTGCGTCATTGGGCACTCGGGGCTGGGAGCCTGAGACCATCCCCGGCAGGCCGGGGTGCCGGAGCTGAGCCAGTCGCCCGAGATGACTGGAAGGGTGTGGGGTTCCCCAGGCAGATAATGTCTCCGTGTGCTGGTGCAGCCAGTGGGTCTTGGGAAGGGGTGTATGGACGTCAGGTCTGAGCCTCGGGCATATTGGGCTGCATTTCCCTGAGGCGACACCCCGGGCTGCACTGGCCTCCTGCTTCTGGGCATGCCACTGCAGGGCTGTCCCTCCTGTGCCCCGCAGAGTGCCAGATGATGGTCCTGCTGGGCCTGACGCGGTCCTATGAGAGCGCGCAGCGGCATATGGAGAACTCCGAGAAGAAGAGGTGCCTGCAGTCCCCCTACACCAGCTTGAGCCAGCAGCCTGGCCTCCACACACTGAGTGGTGGTGTCCAGGGGCTACGACTGATGGATGTGCTCCCCGGGGAGGGCGGGGGCACCGAGTGTCCCTGTGTCCCATGGGTGGAGCCATTTGCCCCCAGTCTCTTTCCTGGAAGAGTCTGGTTGTGGGGGGCTGGTGTGCAGTGGGGGAGGGAGGGGAGCTCCAGCGGCAAACCAAGGCCTGTGAGGACCGAGCCAGGGGCCAGAGGGCTGGCAGCTGGGAGGGCGCCCTGGCTTCCAAGCTCCCCACATCCCACGCACCCCAGGGCCTATGTGGGCTGCCAAGGTGGCTCAGCCGGGACCTGTCTCACCGTGATGCTTTGTCTTCCGATTCCACCGCACGGCTAGGAGTGGGTCCCGAAACTCCAGAAGCCTTGTTTTGTTAAATGGCATCTCAAGTGGGCATGGGGTGGGGGGCCGTGGATGTTCTTGAGTCTTTTAAGACCCCGAAGAGTTGTCAGTCTGATACTTGGTGCCAGTTGAGCTGTGGCCTGGGGTCGGCTCAGGCGGTCCCACTGAACCTCGATCCCCCGCAGCATGTCCCAGCTGTCCTTGGAGGACCCCATCCAGACTGCCATCCTTCTGAGTCTGGTGGGGGTCAGGAGCATCCTGGCAAACCAGTGGCCGACATTCCTGCAGGACAACGCGCTGCGGGCCAGCATCCTGTGGGAAAGTGAGTGGGCGCGGGTATCCCAGGCCCATCCCCAGCCCTGTGGGCCTCTCTTGAAGCCAGCGGTGCCCCGGCCAGCCTGAGGGATGTTTCCTTCCTAGACCTGCTGACTGTTGGCCGGCCGATCGGGAGAGCAGTCCGTCTCCTTCAGAGGATGGGAGCTGGTGACCCGAGGAACCACGGTAACGGAAGCTGTCCCCCATCCCTGCTGCTGCCCGGGCTGGCAGGCCCCCCTCCCAGCCAGCGTCCCCGTGGCGCCGCAGGGCTGGGGTGTCTGCCGTTTCCAGGCCACTTCTGGGGCTCAGCACGTGCTGCCCGAGAGCACAGCCTCCCCGGGGAGTGCCGGCAGCACCGGTCCTCAGGGCCAAACACACTGGACGTTGGAAGGGCTCAAGGCGCCCACGTTCCGGAAGGCCAGGCGTGCTCTCTGGGGCGGGAGCATGAAACCTTCAAAAAACACCACGCAAAAGGAGCTTAAATCTTAGGAGTGACGTGGTCCGCAGTGCCCAGAACGCGGCCTCGAAACAGTAGAGGCTGTTGAGCGCGGGCGGGCGGGCGGGCGGGCGGGCGCTGGCCGCGCCTGAAGGTGAGGGACGGCTAGGAGAGTCCGTGGGGTGGGGACTGCTGAGGGGTCGTTCTGGGGACAGAGGAAGGGGAAGCCGCGGCGCCTGCGTGGCCTATGTTGTCCCACGTGGGCATGCATGGAAAGGAAGGGACAAAACCTTGACTGTCATGCAGGCCCTGCCCGCGGTCAGGGTGACAGTCGGCTGGTAGCAGGAGAGGCCAGAGCGGGCGGGATCCTCTGGCCCGTGGCCCGCAGGGCTGGGAGTGGTGTGGAGGGGCAGGCGGGCCCAGGCCTGGCCTGGTCCCTCCCTGGCTGGGGGCCGCTGCCGTGGGCCTCCGTGTCCCTGGGTGCAGATGTGTGGCAGGGTCCACTGGTGGGGCTGGTCTGGAGGCAAGGGCAGGAGCACCCTTGTCCCCAGTGAGCCCCGCTGTCCCACTCTCCCTCAGGTGAGCCTCCGGGGGCCTCCAGGGACAAGCAGCTGTCCCTCCCGCCGCAGCTCAGCGACTCTGAGCGGCTGCACATCGTCCTCAACTTGGTCCTGTACGGGCTGCCGCACCTGGCCGTCGGGTGACTCCCCCGGGGAAGGACCTGGACGGCCCCTCCCAGGACCCGCCACCAGCCCTCCCCACCTATAGGTGCTCCTCCTCCGGTGGTCCTACCCCTGGATCCCAGTTTTGTTCAGACACGCGAGGGCCCACCCGAGTCTGATCTGCTTTGGCCTTTCCTCTTCAGCTTCCTCCTGCCCGGCTCGCTCGGCTCCGTGGGGCTCTGCATCGGGGCTGACCACACAGCAGCCAGGGCCCCCGCAACCCTCCCCTGCCCTGTGCGCTCCCTCGGGTGCCCGTGCTGGGGGAGGGGCTGGCCCTGGGGCTGAGGCTCTCGGCCCTCCAGGACCACGGTAGTCCCTGGACAAGGAACGCCGTCGGGCTGGTGTAGGCGCTTCAGTAAACCATGACATCAAGTGTCTGTATCCTGTGTCTGTGCTCCGTGACCCCGGCAAGGCTTGAGTCCCCGGAAGGGGACGCTCCCCGGCCAGTGCTGTGCCAGGTGCGCTCAGCCAGTGCTTGCCGGAGGAGGGAACGCGTGAAATCCAGCCCCAGTGGACGCGCCATGAGGCCGGCCCCCCAGGAGGGGACCAGAAGCTCCACGGAGAGTCACAGTGCATCCGCCAGAGGCAGGACGTGGGTCTCAGGGGCCCCCGGGGTGGAACGTGCCGCAGCCACCTGCGGGCACCACAGCGGACCAGGGGAGCCTGGGGAGAAGCCTCTGTCCACTGAGCTGGACGCTCAGCCAGACTCGAGGGTGGCCGTGGGAAGAAGACGTGCCCTGGGCCCCAGGAAGGGCTCTCCCACCGGGCCCCAAGCCCTCCGCCCACAAGGAGACCAGGGCGAGGTACTAGGAGGTACTAGGAGCGAGGACCCTGTGTCCCAAGAGTCTCCCGGGCTGGTGGCCAAGGGACAGGGAGAGCCAGCTCCAGGTCTTGCTCGGGTGGAGCCAATGCTGTTAGAGAGTCCGTGGGCTGGGGGGCAAAAGGGTCAAAGCGTCTTCGGGCACTGGGTCCTGGCAAGAAGCCCCTCGGTCATCTGCCAAGGCCAGGCCACAGAACGCCCTGGGCCCCAGGAAGCCTGTGGCAAGGCCTGGGGACGCTGGCCCTGGGGGCTGCTAGGACTGCTCTTCCCAGGCCCCCGAGCATGGTGAGGTGGCCGCCCGGAGGTCATGTCTTCTGCCTGCCTCACCTGGAGACTTCTGGCCTCTAAGCACCAGCTCTGGGGCCCCTGGGGAGCCAGAGGCAGTGACCCGCAGGCCAGAGGGTGTCAGGCCTCAGGCCAGGTGCCCACTGGTCCCCTCTGGGCTGTGAGAACCAGGAGCTAAGTGGATGGGAGACAGCACACGTCCGTGAGGCACACATGGGGGAGTGTGGGTGGTGGGGTTTCATCCTGATGTGTCCTGGATGCGGTGGGGAAGCCCACGCTGCAGCCTCCCTGCCCTGAGTCATACGGACCCGCCCTGGGACATCCTGGGTAGGAGCGCAGGCCAGACGGTGAGAAGTGGGCCTGCAGTGAGGTGCCCCGGGGCAGCCCCAAAGCCGCTGGAGTGCCTACACGGCGTGCTGGGGAAGGTGCGGAGCACCCGGGCCCGCATCCGTCCCTGCTGGGACCGACAGGATGCCGGCCGGGGGAGGACCGCTGGACGGGTTCTCAGGGACTCTGCCTGTGAGCGGCCTGTGAGCAGACCCTGCACTCCCGGGCACGCGTCCCAGAGAAGCACGTGTGAGTGTGTCCGCAGCGGACTTACTCCCCCAGAGCCCTAGAATCAAGAGGGTCCTTCGCCGGGGACGGCTGAGCAAGCTCCGGTCCACGAGGCAGCGGAACTCCCAAGAGAAGAAGCCGTGGACGATGGCCCCCCGGGTGGCTCCAGGGGCGTGAGGCCGCGAGCAAGGCCGCGACCACAAGGTCACACCCGTATGATGTCATCTCTGCCGCTTCTGCAGGTGGCAAAGCCACCGACGGGGAGAGCAGGCTGGTGTTGCGGGCACAGCATGGTGGGGCGGGCGGGAGCCCCCGCGGCCACAGGCCGGAGAAGGAGCCCTGTGAGCGGCCGGAGCGCGGTCCGCTGTTTGCCCGGGCGGCTGGGTGAAGGGCGTCCGCTGTGCTTCCTGCAACTTCTCCGACGCTGGCATCAGCTCCGCAGGAAGAGTGTAAAAGCAGCTCATCACTGACAACATCCACGGATGGTGAGTCCCTCCTTCCTGCTTAATTTTTTCCCTTTTTCAAACATGTACACGCTTCCTCCAGTTGTAAAAGAAGAGCTGACTAATGACCGCGGAATAAATTCGAGTCGGAGCCGCCGCGGGCAGATGAGCTCCCTTCCAGAGCGGGGCTGGCTCCCACCCAAACAACGAGAATAAAAGCCTCTGGGAATATTTCATCTGCGCAACCCACATTTTTTACCTCACACCGTGTCTGCTCGTGTGAGAAATATGACGCGTGAGTGCCAGTCCACGTATCGGAGGCGTTGAAATAACTTTCTGAATTATGCCCCAGCAACATGACGGATCACGTTATCAATTAGCTTCTGTAACAGACGTGGCATTCCGTAATATATTCAAGCACGGAAAAATTGCATAGGTGGGATTTATGGAACCCTAAAAACTCTAAGGAGAAAAAAGATCGCTTGGAATTTATTGGTAATAATAGACAGCACGTAATTGGAACGGTGGCAGCCCTCAGAGGAAGGGTGATCAGATCTGCAGTGTTGCGAGGGCCCGGGGGCTCCAGGACACCGTCCTCCCCGCACCGGTGACCCGCGTGTGTGCGGTGGCCGTGGGAGCCCTTGGCTATAGCCAGGCTTCCTGACCTTAAGTCCCTCCCTCTGGAGCCCCGGCCTCAGCTGCCCATGGCTGGGGCCTGCAGGGGACCCGGAGGGGCCTGACTGCCTGTGCAGGCCCAGCCCGGCGTGGCGGGGCCCCTCACTTGCAGCACCTGGCAACCCTGGGTGTTTTCTGCTTGCGTGTCATCACCTTTTTAAAAGTGGCATCCATTTTAACTAATTTAAGTCTTGAAAATAGTGATTTCCGGGGCACCTGGGTGGCTCAGTGGGTTAAGCCTCTGCCTTCGGCTCAGGTCATGATCTCGGGGTCCTGGGATCGAGCCCCGCATCGGGCTCTCTGCTCATCGGGGAGCCTGCTTCCCCCTCTCTCTCTGCCTGCCTCTCTGCCTGCTTGTGATCTCTGTCCAATAAATAAATACAATCTTTAAAAAAAATAGTGATTTCCATATTTTTTCAAGACTCGCATGGTGTAGAGAGGTGGGGGAGGGGCAGAGGGCGTGAGACTCCCCAGCAGAGTTGCCCCTGAGCGCAGAGCCCGAGGTGGGGCTGGATCTCCGGACCAGGAGATCACGACCTCAGCTGAATCCGAGTCCCATGCTCAACCCGCTGAGTTGCCCAGGTGCCCCGTGATTTCCATATTTTTTAAAAAAGGACTTTTTTTTTAACTCTATGTTTTCTTGTAGGAAATTTGGAGAATAAAAACAAAGGGAAAAATGTATTCCCAGCCCACACCTGAGGTCAGTGTTTTGATGGATTTCTGGATTTCTCTGCCCACGTTCCTGTGCTCAGCCCGCCTCCCATGCGGTCACTCAGCACGACACAGGAGTCCCCATTTCCAGATGTTTGAATCAGAAGTCTTGCAAGCACCTCTGGCCTCCAGGGGCCACTTGCCCACGTGGGAGCCCAGTGTGCCAGCACCGAGGGTCGTCTAGGCCTGGAGGGCAGCGGGCCCCTGCAGATCTGGCCGGCAGGATGGGGGTTCCCCCTCCTCCCTGGGGAGGTGAGCCTGAGGATGAGTGGGCTGGGGGCTCAGGTCATGTGGGCTCTGAGCCGGGCCAACCGGGGTCAGTACCTCGCTCTGCCCAGGACCCCCTCGGGGGTCACAGTCACGTGGCCCATAAGGTGGGTTGCCCCAGCTTAACACTTCGAGTCCGTGCCTCGGTCCCCATGGAGCAGCATCACCCGGCCACACCGAGGTCCCCCCTCTGTGATGTGGCCCTCACGCGCCCCACTGCCTCTGCCGAGCGGGAGACCCTGGACCCCGCCTGTCCCGGCCGGTGCACGCGCCTCCTGGCGCAGGTGCTCTGGGCTCCCGGCAGGTGCTCCCGGGACAGCGAGTGTGGGGTCCAGGGTCCGCAGGCGCCTGTGCGCCAGGCCCTCCGCAAGCAGCAAGTCCAGTCACGGCTGAAGCAGGCTCTCCCCATGGATCCAGATGAAGAAATTAGGCGGGTTAATAAAGCTAAAACGTTCACAGATGCTTGTGTATAAATTTCTATTAAGTTCCGTCGTCCAGCACCAGTCTCCAATAGTTTAATTTCTGTGTTAAATAATTAAAACTCTATTTTCAATTGCTGTGAACAATTGTTTTCCTTAATGATCTTCCCAGAGGAGCCAGTAATTTTCTATCTTGTAAAAATGATTAACTGGCATCATTATCCCGTATCTCTGAAATATAACCGAGCCACTCCGGGGACGGCCGTCTGTATTCAATTAATGCTCCCTTGTGTTAAGACGGACAATATTACTTCACGCCATGCGCAACCCTGCTGTCCCCTCGTTTTATTATGACGATGATGGAGATAGAAACAACCAGTTTAATTATCCCATTTCCAACAGAAATCAATTTTCAACACGTCTTCACCCTTAAAGAGAGGAAGAAGCCGGCAGTGCCGCTCTAGGGCAGGGCAGGCCCCCCGGGCGCTCAACGGGGCCGCCGCAGACCATCTCTGCTCGCAGCCCAGGGTGGGGTGCGCAGGGCCCGGACCCCGCACGCTGGGGACACCCCTCAGGGAGAAGTGGCCCGTGAGGGTCTGCGCACTGGGTGAATGCGCTGCCCTCCCGTGGGGTCAGCCGCAGGGGCTGCCCGCTCCCATCTCCCTCAGCATCGCCCCCCCACCCCGCCTCCCGTCCCCCAGGCCCCAGTCTGGGGCTGCTGAGACCTGGTGCCCGCTGCAAAGTGGGGGGCCCGGGGGGTTGTCGCCCTGTGCCGCGGCTGCCTTTGTCAGGGTGATTCAGGGGACGTGCCCTGCCTCGCCACTCAATCACGCCACGCTGCCGGC
>RCUC01150765.1:0-32657 GCA_003697995.1 Taxidea taxus jeffersonii
TACAAATACTGTATGTTAGGTCACTGAATAAAATAGAAGCCAACATTTACAGGGCACTTGCTGTCTGTGCCAGGCCAGAGGTTAGCTTAAAATCCCCTCTCAGTTAATCATGATAAATACATAATGAGGTAGGTTTATCCATCAGTCTTTTGTGGGTTTGATTACCGGGAATCAGTCTCCTTGGGGACAGATTTGCCTGAGGGATCTGAGGATAACTGAATATCTGGACTTGCAAAGCTAAGAGTCTGGAACATAGTGACCCCCGCCAACATACAACTACCCCGAGGGTGCCAGGCTGAAACAGATGGCTGGATTCTCTTCAGTCATCTTGATTACAAAAGAGATCATCTGTTCCAGCCGTCGGTTGACCCGGGCAGCTTATCAAAGTCATGTTTTTGTTGCAAGATGCTAGTCTCCAAATATGCAAAACCCAGATTGGAACAGACATGCGACATGGAGCTCAAACGGGCCAGTCTCTGCAGAAATTGGAACTGTTTTCATCATACATGCTTTACTTCGAGGACTCATAAACAGAAACAAGAATGCATTCCACTAAAGATAGGTGACATGTCTGGAATGGCTTTTTAGGGGACAAAAGTGGGCACAGAGTGGGGTATGCATTGGCAAGGATTCTAACTGCCGGGAAAGGAGAGGAACTCCCGTTCCCAAAAAGGCATCTTGATAGAAGATTTAAAACTGGAATCATTGACATTATGGTCTTTTTACAACATGTAAATATCTAATAGGTGGAAATTATCATTATTCTGATCTTATGCAGCTTCCAGCTTAATGGCAGTCTGAGCTGATCACTCTAAGACAAGCGATTATCCTGTGGCGTGGGGAATACCCACCCGCTGCCCCCACATAATCGAAACCAGCAAGGCTGGGGAGGACTGGTATGCTGTTATTACACCAAGATGAAAGTGGCTGGCAAAGTGTGTCTGGTTTGGTAATTAGACCCCTCATTACAGCTCTCAAAAGTAAAGCCAGACCCAGCAACTTTCTTTGACAGTAAAATATTCCTACCCTCTTCCAGGCGTGGATACTGACCTAAGCGGTATATTGTTGATAGTAATAAAAGCATAAAATATACACGCGTATATGTATAAAATATGTAGAAAGTAATGTATTGAAGATCAGAGAAAACTTGGGAAACAGTATATCCTATGATCTGAAAGACAGCGAGACAGCCTCAATTATGTACATATGGATGAATGAATGGGGACCCAGTGCATCAATATGGACTCCATGGAGATGTGGGCAGAAAGGGAAAGGAGGGGCTCCTGGTTGAGCGTCCAACTCTTGGTTTCAGCTTAGGTCTCGATCTTGGGGTTGTGGGATTGAGCCCCCTGTCAGATTCTCTCCCTCTGTATTAGGCTGGGCGAAATAAGCCAATCAGAGAAAGACAACTATCATATGATCTCCCTGATGTGAGGAAGTTGAGAGGCAAAGTGGGGGGCTTGGCGGGTAGGAAAAGAATAAATGAAACAAGATGGGATCGGGAGGGAGACAAACCATAAGAGACTCTTCATCTCACAAAACAAACTGAGGGGGGCGGGGGGAGGGATGTAGGGGGAGGGTGGTTGGGTTATGGACACTGGGGAGGCTATGTGCTATGGTGAGTGCCGTGAAGTATGTAAACCTGGCGATTCACAGACCTGTACCCCTGGGGCTAATAGTACATTATATGTTAATAAAAAATTAAAAATAAATAAAGGCAGGTAACACTCAAGGACACCTGGAACTTTAAAAAAAAAACCTGTTTTCTCCCTCTTCCTCTGCTCCTCCCCCTGCTCTCTCGCTCTCTCTCTCAAATAAATACATTTAAAAAAAAAGAAAGAGGGATGCCTGGGTGGCTCAGTTGGTTAAGCGGCTGCCCTCAGCTCAGGTCATGATCCCAGCGTCCTGGGACTGAGTCCCACATTGGGCTCCTTGCTCGGCAGGAAGCCTGCTTCTCCCTCTGCCTCTGCCTGCCACTCTGTCTGCCTGTGCTCACTCCCGCTCTCTCTCTCTCTGACAAAAATAAATAAAATCTTTTTTTAAAAAAATAAATAAATAAACTTTAAAAAATAAAAAGGAATATTTTGTAAATATTAAATATATGTTTGTATTTTATTTATACATATTTCATTTATTTTTAAAAATACTGCTTTTACATTTTATAGTTTATATAACATATATGTATATTATGTGCAATTTGTATGTTCATATGTATATTATGTATAATATGTTCACATTTTATTTATAAATATATATTTTAGTACTCCTTTTTCTTCCTATCCATGTCTCCTTAAAGTCCATGATGATGCAACATCCTGGGTCCCCATTCATTCATTCCCCCACTTTCTCCTATTCTTATACAATCAGATAAGGGAGATAAGATTGCAAACAATGAGCATAGTATTTGTGGGTTGGTTGGTTGGTTGGTTGGTTTTTAAGATTTTATTTATTTATTTGAAAGAGAGAGAAAGAAAGAGCACAAGCAGGCAGAGCAGCAGGCAGAGAGAGAGAGAGAAACAGGCTCGCAGGACCCCTGGGATCGTGACCTGAGCCCAAGGCAGATGCTTAACTGACTGAGCCACCCAGCCACCCCTTATTTGTGGTATTTCAATTCGAGGATGTGGGGAGTGATACAAAAGGGCAGCTCTTCCCAAGACTGTGTCTCCACACACAGGAACAGAACAGTTCCAATGATTCCAACTGTCTCTTTCTTCCTTTTTTTTTTTTAATGAAAACAACAAAAAAAATATTTTAAATAAACTCTACCTCTAATGTGAACCTTGAGTTCATAACTTGGACATCAAGAATCGCATGCTCTACTGACTGAGCCAGCCCGGCGCCTCACCCATTGTCTTTTCCAGGCCTGAAAATAATTTATAAGCTGAAGATGTTTTTTAAAATTTTACAATTTTGGGGGGCGCCTGGGTAGCTCAGGGGGTTAAAGCCTCTGCCTTCAGCTCAGGTCATGATCCCAGGGTCATGGGATTGAGCCCTGTATGGGGCTCTCTGCTCAGCAGGGAGCCTGCTTCCTCCTCCCTCTCTCTCGGCCTGCCTCTCTGCCTACTTGTGATCTCTGTCTGTCAAATAAATAAATAAAATCTTTTAAAAAAATGTAGAATTTTTTTTACTGATTATTGAAGGAATATAGTAGTTTGTAGAAGATATAGCAAAGCAGAAAGAGGGGGGGAAAAAAGCATCGCCTATAACCCTTCCCCCATCATGGCTATGAACAGCCGTTTCAACCTAAGAGGTGGAGCTAAGAGAAATCTTCTAGGAGCAACAAATGTCCTCCAGTATTCTGGTGTCCGCCCCTCATTCCAAGAGCTCCTCATCCACGCTCCCAAAGCCAGTGACACTTCCTAGGGCAGCCTTAGTCTTGGACAGAATCGGAGGCCCCTATAAAGTGAATGTTCAGGGTCCCCAAGGGGGCTTCTGCCCAGAAATACTCTGTTCCATCCAATCTGCTCCCCCAAATCAGAACTCGGGAAACAGCACTTGTGATTTCATGGTAAAAAGTTAGCTAAATGTAAATGCCCATCGCCAGGCAGCCCCACTTGTTGTGACTCTTTTAAAGCCTAAATGGACCCTGTTTAACTTTAAACACCGGTATTCTCTGAGCAAAAGCCACCTAAGGTGTTGTTCTCCCCCTCAGCCCCACCCCCATCCCCCAGTAATGGAACTCTAGAAACCTCTGTCAAGTGGGAAAGTGGGTCCCGCCCAGCAGAGTCCCATCACAGACACCCTTCTGCGTCTCCCTTCTTCCCTTTTGAAAACGGCCTCTTTCTCTCTCACATCTCCTAACTGTTAAAATTCACTTAGAATAGCGGGAAGCCTATTGGGCCAAATTGTCCTGTTTCACGTGAGAATTTCTCATCATTCCCCAGCACACAATCTTTCATGGCTTGTCTCCGGGTCTGAATTAGATATGGCTTTGAGGTCGCTGAACCTCCGATTGATTAAATCCCTCGAACTGGCTCAGAGAAAGAGCTGCCCTGTGTATTTATTACAGAAAATTATCTGGTGTCTTTCAGATTCTTTTATACTGAACTCATTCCCTTGTTTCCTGGGAATTCTTTGATATCCCAAAAAGCTTCTGGCACATTTTACATGAGACTTTTCTAGCTGCTTCTTCCATAGAAACAGGAAGTTGACAGAAAGTCGCAAACATTTATTTTAGTTCCCAAAATTGGGATGGATGTCCCGCAGGTTCTAAAAATAGGAAAAGCCCTTCAACATTGGATTTTGTCTTTACCAAAAGCTTCAACAGATTTAAATTTAGTCTGAAATTTATGCACGACCCACCTGGTTGGGTTTGGAGGCATCTTTACGCTCATAAATATTCTTGGCTCTGAAAATACTACACCTGGAAAATGGCTCTATTTCCATTCCTGGACAGGATAAAATGAGTGTAACAACAACAAACATCATTGACGATGGTAACATGCCTTTCATTGAACCATTCTATTCTCTCTTTTATAACAGGAATTGCTGTATTAGCTCATCTATGGGTCCTATCCACCATGTTGCCTGTTTGCTTTTAATAATTTATTGAGGTGAAATTCTTATAAAATTAAAGTGCTTTCAAGGGAACTGTTTCAAAGTGAACAATTCAGAGGCATTTATTCCATTCGGTGTTACGCAACCACCATCTCTATTCTGTTCCAAAACATTTCCAGCATTGCAAAACAAAACCCTGGGCGCATGAAGCAATTTCTCCCAGTCGCCTCCTTCCCCCAGCTCCTGGCACCCCCTCATCCCTCCCACCCTCCCCACCCCCGCCAGCCATCTGAGTTCTGTCGCTATGCGCTTATCTATTCTGGATCTTTAATGTAAATGAAACCATACAACATGTAGTCTTTTGTCTGGCATCTTTTGCTTAGCGCCCTGGTTTGGAGGCTCACCCACCGTGCAGCTTATGTCAGAGCTTCTTGCATTTCATGGCTGAGTAATCTTGTATCGTATGTGCATGGAACCGTTTGTTTATCTATCGAAGGATACTCAGGCTCATCCTACCTTTGAGCTATTATGAAGAGTCCTGCTATGAGCATGTTGGTACAGGTGCTTGTTTAAGTGCCTGTTTCAATCATTTTGCATAGTATATCCCTAGAAGTAAAACCCCTGGGTCATATGGTAATTCTACGTTTAACTTTTTGAAGAACTGCCAAACTGCCTTCCACAGTGGCTGTACCATTTTACAACCCCACTAGCAACGTTTCAACATCCTCGCCAACACTTTTTCTTTTCTTTTCTTTTTAGTTATTGTTGTGTGGGGGGCCTGGCTGGCTCAGTTAGTGGAGCACTTGACTTTTGATCTTGGGCTGGTGAGTTTGAGCCCCACACTGCGCCTGGGTGGCTCAGTGGGTTAAAGCCTCTGCCTTCGGCTCGGGTCATGATCCCAGGGTTCTGGGATCGAGCCCCGCATCAGGCTCTCTGCTCGGCGGGGAGCCTGCTTCCCTTCCTCTCTCTCTGCCTGCCTCTCTGCCTGCTTGTGATCTCTGTCAAATAAATAAATAAATAAATAATCTTTAAAAAAAAAAAAGAAATCTTCTTAAACATAATATAAAAAAATAGTTGTTATAGTTATCCTAGTGTCATTGCCTATTTTTCTAAACAAAGTTTTATTGGAACATAGCCATGTCCATTCCTTTACGTGTCTATGAAACCTTTGCTTCCATGGCAGAGACTGCATGGCCCATAAACCTAAAATATTTACTATGTGGCCCTTTAAGAAAAAGTTTTCTGTACCCTAGTTTGGACAATTAGCCCTCCTTTTTAATTTGTCGTTTTATTTGAGAGCTCCCCAAAATGAGACCAAATAGTATTGTGACCTTGGATGAGTTAGCTTATTTTTAGTCTTAAATTTCCTTATCTGTAAAAAGACACAGTAGGGCTTATTGATTTCCAAGTTCCCTTTTGGAACTTTATAATACTCTGAAAAACTATGGTATTTCCAAGATGGGCAATTAATTTGCAGTTTATACTTTCTGTAGTCTGTAACTTGCTCGGCTTTCTTCTGGCGTAAGTTAATGGTTTCCTCCATAATTCTCTTTGATCTATTCATCACACAAGCATGCGACAGTAGCCAATTCCCAGCTAATGCTGTGCTTTCTCTATAAGAAGTTCCAATAATTTGGTGGGATTGTCTAGGAAGGTAAGGACACAAGAGCAAGTGAAAATTCCTAGCTCCTCTAGCAAGGAGAAAAGAAACCCTGTCAAAACCAAATGGCATCATTCATGGTTTCTTTTTTTTTTTTTTAAGATTTTATTTTATTCATTTTAACAGACAGAGATCACAAGTAGTCAGAGAGGCAGGCAGAGAGAGAGAGAGAGAGAGGAAGAGAAGCAGGCTTCCCGCTGAGCAGAGAGCCCGATGCGGGGCTCGATCCCAGGACCCTGGGATCATGACCTGAGACGAAGGCAGAGGCTTTAACCCACTGAGTCACCCAGGCGCCCCTCATTCATGGTTTCTTAAATACACAGCTGTGCCAATTTAAGACCAAGGCTTCTTTCTCTGGCTTCTCAACCTGGAACCGGGAGCCAGGAACAAAATGAAAAGAGAGGGGCGCCTGGGTGAGCCACTGGGTGGCTCAAAGCCTCTGCCTTTGGCTCAGGTCATGATCCCAGGGTCCTGGAATCGAGCCCCACATCTGGCTCTCTGCTCGGCAGGGAGCCTGCTTCCCTTCCTCTCTCTCTCTGCCTGCCTCTCTGCCTGCTTGTGATCTCTGTCTGTCAAATAAATAAAATCCTTAAAAAAAAATGAAAAGAGATGGAGCGAAGGAGAGAACAGACTGGTTCATGGTATGTGAAATGCATGGCCAAGGAATGCTTCCGTTGGACACCTCATATTAAAACCTAGTTACCCTCCTTAGACGACTGGAAGGGTGATTGAGATACCTGGCAGGCACCTCGATCTACCAGGAGTTGGGTGTGGATGAGACCCAGGGAATACTGTAGCCCAGCCCCTCAGTTTCAAAAGGAAGAAATAGAAATGCACTGCCGGGCCCCTATTCCCTGGGGGAACTGGCTGCAGAACACAGATAAGCCCCATGTGCCCCGACTCCAACCCAGGGAAGGGAGGTACCCACGCCGACGGAAAAGCGGATGTTTTGTAACTCATGGGATGAAATTCGTAGAACAGCCAGGGAGTAAGGGGGATGTTCTGCTGGTCAGACCCTGCTGACCCCAGAATCAGTGTTGCCTGCTGTGATCAGGAAGGACGAACCTGGTCCCCAGAGAACTGTAAAATATACCTGAGTAACTCTTAACCTTGGGGGTCTCTAAGACGGTTTGCATGAAGCCACACCGTGAATGGAGCACTGTGTTAAGGTTTACTTCTCAACAAGCTGACATGTAATTGGGGAGCAAACTAGAAACCCTCTGGAGAGGGAGGGCTCAGAAGGTGTGTGTCCAACCCTCCACCCAAGGAACCAGGTGTTCTCGGCCCAGCACCACTGGTGTCCCAACTCGGCCTGATAGGACTCAGCTGAACCAACTTCCTGTCACCAGGAAGGCCCGCCTGTGTATCCCCTGGGGTCCCCCCTGTGCCAGAGTTGGGGTGACTGCTACTTGATGTGAAACTCATGCTATTATTGTGGAACAACTTCTAGCTCTGAAATTGCTCAACGTTCATTTTTTCCCCAGCTCTACTGAGATATGGTTGACAAAAATTGTATATATTTAGGTCATATAACATGATTTTTTTTTAAAGATTTTATTTTTTTATTTGATAGAGATCACAAGTAGGCAGAGAGGCAGAGAGATAGAGGAGGAAGCAGGCTGTCCGCAGAGCAGAGAGCCCGATGTGGGGCTCGATCCCACGACCCTGGGATCATGACCCGAGCCAAAGGCAGCGGCTTTAACCCGCTGAGCCACCCAGGCGCCCCTAACATGATTTTTTTAAAACCACAATGTGGTTTAATATATGTGTCCATTGTGAAAGGATTACCACAATGAAGTTAAAGAATATATCTACACCTCAAATAGCTACCCTTTTTTTTTTCAGACTTCATTTTTAAAATCCAGGGCTATGGGCTCCCTATTCTATGCGCCCTGAATCTCTTGCTGCTCCCCCCCTGCTTCCTCCCCACACTTTTGCACAGTCTGTTTCCTCTGCTGGAAGGCACAGGTTCTAGATTTCCACCAACTTCTACAAATCCCTCCAGACTCAAGTCCCATACCACCTCCTCCAGGAAGTCTTCCCTGACCTCATCGTTTCTCCATCTCACTTTTACCACAGCATGGCTCATACCATAACATGCTTTTCTGTTTACTTATCCTCCTTCACAGCGAGTTAGCAAATCTCTGGAGGATAGGCACTGGCTCTTCTACCCCTGCCTCCCTCACGTTTAGTTCCCTAGAGACTTGCAGCAGGCTCTCAGTGACGGAGGAGATGAGGAAAGAGTGATCGCAGGGGGTCTGCCGCTCCTCCGAGCATCCTCCCTGTGGAGGCTCTGGGAGGTGACTTTCCTCATGGGTGCTCTTTGGCAGAGGGCAGGCTTTTGTCCCAGGACCCTGGGATCATGACCTGAGCTGAAGGCAGCCGCTTAATGAGTGAGCCACCCAGGAGCCCCTTGGGCTGAGTTTTCATAGTCACCTCAATAACTTATCTTCCATTCTCCCTCTGTCACCTGTAGTAGAGGGAATGGGGCCACTGTCGCTCTTCCATAGTCTGAATATAACTCCACAACCAATCCAGCCACATGGCTCCCTCCTTAAAGTCTCCCTGGCTCCCAGGCCCCAGAGGTCTGCAGCTGCCCCCTATAGCCAAGGTCCTCCCCAGAAGACCAATGCCACCTGCCACGGGAAGTCCTCTTTCCTGACTCTGGGCCTCCTATCTGTGGTTGTCTCTGTTTTGCCCTTCCTTGAGCCCCTTCAGACTCCCCCTGCAGCTCCAATCATGCCTTCTCTGTGAAGCTTTCCCCAGTCCTCCCAGGCTGAGCGCCACCACCACCCCCCGCCCCCCGCCATCTGCCATCTGGCAGCACCTCTGCCAGCCTCTTGCCCCACCCCCTTGCCTTCTCCTCAGTTGCAAGAGAACTCCCAGAGGGCCAGGCTTTACCCACCTCTGGAGCTCTGACAGCTAACACACCGATGAGCAAGAGCATTGCCTTTTCCGAGGACGTCTAAGCCAACTGGGTCTTTGGGTCTTCCTGAAGCAGGAATTACTACTGTGGAGGTTAAGAGAGCAAAGGGGCAGGACAGGAGCCAAGCTGTGTGTTCTTCTTGGTTGGAAGCCAAGCACACAGTCAGCTATGTATCTGCTAATTGTGCGTGCAAAACGTCTGCACATTAAGCCCACTCAGCCTGGGCATTGGTCCTGTTGGCCAGGAGGGGTGAGCGGGGAAGGCTGGGTGACAATAGCAGCTGGGCGGGAGGGGAGGGCAACGGCTGTGAGGAAGGGGCAGGCGGGACTTGGCGGAATTACCACACTCCTGGCCCTGCTCAGCTGCTGGGCAGCTGTCACTAAGCAGGAGCCCAGGCTTATTCTGGCATGACATGTTAGTCTCCCCTTCCTGGCCAACACCTTCTGGGAAGCATTATGGTATAACAGAAGAAATGGGCTTCAGAACTGCAGAGACCTGGGACCAAATCCCACCTCAGCCACTGCTGGCTGTGTGATCTCAAGCAAGTTAATTAACCTCTCTGATCTTCAGACTCCTAAAAAAATAGAAATTAAAAAAAAAGTATTTCATAGGATTCTTTATTCCTAGTCCTCATTTGTATATCTCTGAACTAGTCAACGGGAATAGACAAGTCTTTAAAGATCGGTTTCTTTAATTTCTTCTATTTATTCCCTAAGCCACGCCCAGAATCCTTAAAGAAATCCCCTTCATTCTTTCTTTCCTCCGGTGCCCATTATATTTCCTCCAAGGAAGGTCACCTAATAATACTAATAGTAACACCTAACACTTGTCAGGTATCTCTGAAGGGCTTACATATATTTACTAATTTAATACTCCTAACACAAAGAGATTGGGAAGTAAGGGAAGGGAGGCACAGAGAGTGGAGGAAAGCTGTCAAGGTCAGGCGGCTAGCAGATAATGAAGCTGGGATTTGAACCTGAGCATCCCAGTTCCAGCCCCTAGTGGGAGCCAGAGGGCCTAGAGTTCAGTCCATCTGGAGGATACCACGTCTGCCTAGCTATCTCTCTCCGCAGTCCCTCCTTTTCTCTTCTCTCTTCTTCTCAGCTGAAGAAACTGAAGGTCACTTTGGGCAGGGTTAGGTGCCAGGCTCAGAGTTTCACAACTACTTATGGCATTTGTCCTGAGCCCCATTCCTGTGCCCTTCCTCTGAATTGGGCAACACCAGACACTCAAAAGAAAGGCAAATGGCTGAAACTAGTCACTACATTGAGTAAGCCATTTCTATGACGTTATCCTTCTAGTTGTAACAATCATTCCAAGGTACCTGATCTGATGGTTAAAAAAAAAAAATTTCCATTAGATACCATGATGTTTGTTTTCATGTAATTAATACCGATCTGAAAAGCATTCTTTGTTTTTGCTAGTGTTTCAATTTCTGCCCCCATAAATATTTGTGCTGTTGTCTTAGTTTCAATGAGCTTTTGCTGTTTTCCTTGGACTGGGTTTTTCCGATGGGACAGGGGGTGGAGTGTTTACAGTCATCTTCAGAGCTTTGCATCCAAACCACAGTAGCCACAGTTCCGAGATGACATCCATGTACAGTCAAAACAAGCCTGGGGTGCCCCGTGAGCTCAGCAGTGCTGTGTCTCAGTGGCAGGGTGACCCTGAAGCTGAAGGCACCTGGAGGCAGCCATTCCAAGGATGAACAGCAGGAACAAACCCGTCACTGAATCTTCATGAACTTCGCTCTTGAATTGCCTGAGGTCCCCACAACCCGAACAGAAGTCTAGGGAAGAATGCTTTCCTGTGTCAAGGGGGTCCACGTGCCGGGAGATAAGAGTCAGTAGGTGGCCTGGAGAAATTGGAGCATGAGTTTACAGAGGGTGGTGTGGGTGATGGGACCTCACAGGAAGAAAACTTAGCAGATAGAAAATTTCCCAGCTCCCCTGTAGAAAGTCGGTGAATTCTTTGTTTTGATTTCCTCTTCTGTAAAATGGGAATAATAATACTCGTCTTGCTTTTTCCCCAGTGACCAAATCGATCAATTTGCAAACTGTAAAGTGCTCTAGAAATGTGATCAATTATATTATCGTTATTCTGTAATGTTTATAATAAAGGAAGTGGCATTTCCCCAGAACAGCATATATAGTATATAACAGTGATTTCCACTAAAATGCACCAGAAAAAGAAACGATACAATTCTTATGAGAAACATCTATTTGCATTTTCAAGCCTAGGGAAAGAGAGACAGCTTGGCAAACATAATAACAGAACAACAAAACATATCAAGGTAGTGATGGATGGATGGGGACTTCCAATGGACACCAGCCCAAAGTGCTCCAGACACATGAGGAGGGGGAGGCCAATGAAATGTGCACCATGGAAGAGCCAACTCCTCTGTGTGCACAAGGTGGGACCAGACTTGGTTTCTGGGGCTCCCGCCCTAGGGTAAGGAAAGCTCAGTGTCAAGGCAATGTTAGAGCGTGCTGTGGACTAAATTGTGTCCTGCAAATGCGTATATTAAAGTCCCAACCCCACAGTGTGGCAACACTTGGAAATAAGATCTTTGGGAGGTAATTAAGGTTAAATGAGGGCATAAGGATGGAGTCCTATTCCACTAAGACTGGCGGCTTTATAAAAAGAAGAGCTCTCCTGCTCCTCCCCCATCCCCCGGGCTCCCCCTCAAGAGAAAAGGCCACATGAGGACAAAGCAGACATCTGCAAACAAGGAAGAGAGCTGTCACCAGAACCCGAACCCTGCTGGAACTTTCTTCTGACTTCCAGCCTCCCCAACGGTAAGAAAATAAATTTCACCCGTCTGTGATGTTTCTATATGGCAGCCTCAGAAGACTGGGGCATTGGCAATGTCTTCATTTTTCTTTTAAAACTAAAAAGAAAATCAAGTTTTTCTTTAAAATGCACTAATCTCAGGGTGCCCCGGTGGCTCAGTCAGTTCAGCGTCTGCCTTTGGCTTGGGTCATGGTCTTGGAGTCCCCGGATCAAGTCTCCTATAGGGCTCCCTGCCCAATAGGGAGTCTGCTTCTCCCTCTCCCTTGGCCCCTTCCCCCACTTGTGCTCTCGCTCTCTCAAATAAATATATAAAATCTTAAGAAAAATTTAAAATACATTAGCCTCTCCAATTTCTACCCATATACTCAATAAAAATGGAAAAAAACACAATTCCAATGGAAAAGTCTTACTGGGTACCCTTTCATCTCAAGGTGATCTCCTAGAGAAGAGCAAGATTTTGCAGTACTTTGCCCACCCAATTCTCCTCAGAATCAGTCTGCTTTTTTAAAAGTTCACAAAATCAGGGGCACCTGGCTGGCTCAGTTGGAGGAGCATGGGGCTCTTGATCTCAGGGTCATGAATTTGAGCTTCACATTGGGAGTAGAGAGGACTTAAGTAAAATTAAGTAATTTTTACTTAAGAAAAAAATTTTTTAAAAACACCCAAAAGCATTAAAAAGTTCACAAAATCCGGAATGCCAGAGTGGCCGAGGATCCTACGTGTTATGGGGTCTAGTCGTGCACCCAAGTTTCCATTTCATTCCCATAGTGGACAGACTGGAAACTCACACATTGGATTCTGACCACCTGAGGTCATAGCGTGGTCCTCTCAATCCGTGGCTGTGGAACTCTGAGAAACTTGAGAAATCTCCAAATGCCAGTCTTCTCATCTGTGAAACGGGAATAATAATCCTAACAGCCTCCAGCTCCCACCTACTTTGTAAAGTAGTTTGTAAAGAAACAAAATAACATAGCCCAGGATAGTGTCTGTCACCCAGTAAGGGCCCAGTTAATGTTAACTTATTGCTCTCCATCTCAGAAAAGTCAGACCCAGGATTTAAAAAAAAAAAAAAACTGTGTGATGGAGCTGAAGCTCCAGACCTCCCATTAGAGCGTTCACCCCACTCCTCTATGCCTGCCAATTAGCTATCTATGGAACTATAAAGCCAATTAACAGAGAATCATAGTGAGGGGAGGAAAAGTGTTCGAAGAGAATGAATAGAATTAATTTAATGAAGTCCCATTCAGGAAATCCTTTCACTCAGGACAAGCGAAGCCATTGTCTACATGACACAGAAAGGTATTATTTGTGTAAATGTGCTTTGCAGCTCCACGCAGTGAGCCTGGCACCGTTGCTCCGGTATTGTGCAAAGCGATGGCAGCAGAGAGGCTGGCATGGTGCGAGACGCGTCCCCAACTTGAAGAATGGGTGACCCTGGAGGATGCAGAGGATGCACCCTAGGCTACAGGGCACAAACATGGCCCAGCTTCCTGGAGCACCAATTTTATGAAGCAAAAGGCAAAGATCTACACGAATTGTAAGGCAATGTCTAATACCTGAAAGAACTTTCTGGCATGCCATGTTCTGGTTCTGGCTATGCCTCCAGTTCCACACGGGCTGCGACCTGGGCTCTGCCAGGGTACTCGGGCAGGGGGACTGATGAGCCCCAGAAGGGGAGGCAGCTGCGCCACTGGCCTTGCCATCCCAGCAGCCTCCCGCTTTCCCGAAGAGTGATCTTTGTCAGATGGGACAGGCTCTCCTCGCTGAGGAAACGCTTTCCACACCTCCCTCTGGCTGCTGGAGTGAAGTCCATGTTTCTTTAACTTGCCATGATGCCCTGAAGCCTGACTCCCTACAGCCATTCATTCATTCATTCATTCATTTAACAGAGAGAGTACATGCTGGCATGGGCGGGGGGGGGGGGGGGGGCAGCAGGCAGTGGGAGAGGGAGAAGCAGGCTCCCCGCCGAGCACAGAGGCCCGTGGGGGACTCCATTCCAGGGCCCCTGGTTCATGACCTGAGCCACCCAGGCGTTCCTCCCCACAGCCTTTTAAGTCTTTGACATCCTGAGGCTGCCCGAACATACCACCTCCTTCCCTCCATCCCTCAGCATCCACCCCCCTTTTCCAACAGCCTTCCCTGTTCTTCCTGAGCTCCCCGCCCCCTGTGCAAAAACTTGGCTGTCTGAGAGTTCATTTATAACCCCATCCACGGCAAAGCTTCTCCCCTGACCCCCCACCCCCCCCACCCCGCAGGTGCTCAGAAGGCCAAGGGAAGTGCGCATACCGTCCCATCTAACTACCCGGATTCACTGGCTATGCAAATTTGTATTTAACCGGCTGTCGGAAGGTGCTGACTACTACTTGGCTCTCATTCGCTTTTCCAGTTTGCCCAGAAAGTTTCTTGACCAGGTTTGCGCTGCTCGTTTGGAATGAAATCTCAGCAGATTCCATTTCCAAACAATTAAAACAGGAAGTGAAATTCTCAAGGGCGCTCCACTGTGACAAAAGTCACATTACGAAACCCAAGTGTGGCTCCCGCGTCGAGGGCAGCGAGACTTTCCGGGACTCCCGCAGTCAAGACTCCCTTGAAATTCACTGAAAGAGGCTCTCAACGCGTCTATTTCACCCGCTGCCAGGCGAAATGGCTGAGGGTTTTGAATGTCAAAGCAAGCCCCTGTCGACGCTGGGTCAGATCGTGGGAAGAAGGGGCTGTAGGGAGCCAGGCGGGAGGCCAGCGGCAGCTTAGAAGACACAAAAGTGTTTCCTTTATTGAAAACACAAAACCAGAAAATTTTGTGGAGGAAGTTTTGTGTCCCCAGGCAAGTTCCGACTGCACCAGAACAGCTGAGCTAAGCTCAGCCTGCCTCTTCCAGAAAGAGGGAGAAGAGAGGGGCTGTCTTCCCCGCACACCAGGGCCCAGGAAACTGACCGCAGGGAGTTCTGCCCGCCTCAGAAACAACACAGCACCTGCTGCTCACACTTATCCCAAGGAGTCCAGCAAAACCAGACTTGCCCTCAGGACATCACTAATTCTCAGTGCTTCTGGTTTTGTCTGAACGTGTTCATGTCTTTATTTTGTTGCTGTTTTGTTTTTCCCGCAAACGGAGGTGAACGATCTCAATGAACAAATGAACGGAGAAAAAGAAGTCAATGGCCAGGCGAAGCGGGGGTGGGGGTGGTGGGGGCGGGCAGAGGCATGGGCTTGAGCCAGCAAGCAGTGAGAGGTTGAGGCGGAGCTTGTTTTCTCCGGTTCTTACAAATAGGCTTGTGATTTGTGCCGCCACGAACTCTGCAACGGGCCGTTCATTATATTGTTGTCATTTGTTTTGTCATCCATCTGTTCATCTGACAGTGCATGGAAAGTCACCTACTGGGGCGCCTGGGTGGCTCTGTGGGTTAAAGCCTCTGCCTTCCGCTCAGGTCATGGTCCCAGGGTCCTGGGATCAAGCCCCACATCGGGCCTCTCTGCTCAGCGGGGAGCCTGCTTCCTCCTCTCTCTCTGCCTGCCTCTCTGCCTACTTGTGATCTCTGTCTGTCAAATAAATAAATAAAATTTTACCAAAAAAGAAAGAGAGAAAGAAAGAAAGTCACCTACTAACAACAGTAATAGTTCTTAGACCTTAGTGCTTCATTCACCCCAGGACTTACCAAATGCAGAAGTAGCACCAGAATCCCAGAGCTTCCAATGTGGAATGGTGTAGCAATGGGCAGGCGCTGGAATTTGCGTTTCTTAAAAACTCCCAGGTGCTGCACATGTGACCAGCACTAGGAACACAGTCTGAGAAGCCTTGCCTGAATATATCTACCATCAAATCCCTAGAAAGCCCAGAACTTAGGTGATGCTCAAGAATTACTCAGTAAACTGAACTGAAGCCACTTTGAAACAATGCTGGGACTCCCTGAGGTAACAGGCCGGCAAATATTTATACTTTTTCTCTGCTGAGACAGACGCAACTGCGCAAGAACAATTTTATGGAGCGCAGTGGTCTCATTGCATGGCAGATATTAGGTGGAGAACAGAATTTGCAACTGACTTAGTGGTGAGTTGACTTAGCTATGGACATCCTGGAAATTATTAAGAAAAATAGGAAAATTATTTTCTCATTTTTACCACTTACCCTGCAGGTACTTCCTTCTCTTTCCCTCTTCTTCCTCATCTCCGCTCTCCCCCACCCCTTCCCTACCCTCCCCCTTCTCCACACTCCTCCCCTCCTCCACCCTATCCCTTTCTCCACCCTCTTCCTTCTCCCCCTTTCCCTCTTCTCCACCCTCTCCCTTCTCCATTCTCCTCTCTTCTCTTCTCCACCCTCCCCACTTCTCCCTTCTCCGCCTTCCTCCTTCTGCACCCTCCCCCCCACCTCTCTACTCTCCCCTTGTTCACCTTCCCCTTGTCCACCCTCCTCCTTCTCCAGCCTCCCCTGCTTCTCCACCCTCCCCCCTTCTCCCCCCTCCCTTCTTCTTCACCCTCCCCACTTTTCCACCATCTCTACAAGGCTATCAGTGAATATTTGTACAAATACTTTGAGTTCTTTGGAAGAGAGAGGCTGTATTGTTGCCAAGTGAAATAAATAATTTCTCTGTTTTTCTTTAAGAAGGTAGATTGGGCAATATTATATTAAGAAAGAGGAACCTCCCAAATTTGTCTTCTTTACAATATCTTGTATATCAAACTTCAGGGTAAAGAGAAAGCCTCACTTTTTTTATGACTTTGAAGTCTATAGTCAAAGGTGACTTGTGCAGTGGGTTTACCAGTTGGCTATTTTATAAAATATTTCTAAATTTATAATGGTGATTTATTTTCTATAAGTAGTGTCATATCAAATATCCTCTTGTGTTCTTGAGTTCTCTCACTATTATCAAGTTATTTTATTGCTACTCATCAAGTGGCAAACCTGGAGAAATGTAAATTATATGGGCTTATAATTTAGCTTTTGTCCCCTCTTGGTTATTTTGCAAAGAGAGAAAGTAACTTTATAAGCCCTACAATTTAAAAAATATGCATCAGCCATTAACTTATTTGTATTTCAGATTACCATTCCAGGTAAAAATTAAACACATATTTTAAGTGCACTGTGTCTCTCATAAATCAGTCTGGTTTTTTTTAAGAGTGTTTTGGTAACTTTTTAAAAGCGATTTTACTTATTTACGAGAGAGAGCATGCAAACAGGGAGAGGAGCAGAGGGAAAGGAGAGGGAGAAAGAATCTCCAGCAGACCCCACGTTGAGCACGGAGCCCAAATCGGGGCTTGATCTTATGGCCCCGAGATCATGACCTGAGCCAAAACCAAGAGTTGGGCACTTAACTGACTGAGCCAGCCAGATGCCCCTTGTTAACTTCTTTAAAACTTTCTTTTCATTAATCTTTAGAACATGAACACTGTATATAAACATATGGGGAGGGGGAGAAGCTATAAGGGCACCTAATGAAATGTCTAATACTAGATCTTTTTAACTTACCTCTGTATCAGAATCACAAATAACATGTTTAACTACAGGAGGAGTTCTGAATTTTAACCCTAACTTTGTCATTGTGTATTAGGAGAGGGTGACGACGTAAACTGAAACTGTTCTGTCTCTTATTAAAACAGCCCGGATAGTCTGGGAGGTGACCATCAACCCCTGCGAGTCTTCATGGAAAAGAAGCAGGCTCCTCTGCTTCCCAATACATACCATCCAAAACAAAATCAGAATGGTGAATAGGAGAGCCACAGAATGTTGTCAGCTCTAGAGTCCCCACAGACTTTCATGATAGTGGTGAATGAGAGAAGATTCTAGAAAATTATACAATCTCCCAAGAGTCTTTCTTGTTTTTAAGGATAAATGATAGAAAGAAATGATAGATGGTTAGAAGATAGATAGCACCTATCATTTACTGAGCCATTATTGCATGATCGGTGCTGGACCAATTGCTGAGTCTTTTTTTTTCATTGAGATGTAATTCACATATCATAAAGTTCACCCTCTAAAATTGCACAGTTCAATAGGTTTTAGTATATGCACAAGGTTGTGTGACCATCACCACTATCTCATTCCAGAATATTTTCATCATGCCCAGCAGATAAAAGTATTATAAAATCAATTTTCTATGTAATAAGATAAAGACAATTTTGACCTCTTAGCGGTGGTATTAGAATTCCTTACAGTAAGAAGCTTGCTTTTGCTGATGAGGTGCGTTGATAAGGCCAAGAGCAAGCGGAATGTGACTGCATGACAGAGGAGGGACTCACTGTGGCCTCCTGGGAGCAGGGAGCTGAAGGGCAGGGAGAAAGGACCGTGCTGGAGTAGAGGTTTTGTTTAGCTCACTGTTCCAGATGTCTGGAATGGTGCCTGGCACCTAGCATTTGCTCATTACATGTATGTTGCCTGGTTTAATTCTATGTTTATTAGATATCAGGCTCTATTTATATCCATGTCTATTAGATCACGTCTTATTTTATTTTATTTTATTTTTAAGATTTCTTTTATTTATTTGACAGAGAGAGAGATCACAAGCAGGCAGAGAGTCAGGCAGAGAGAGAGGGGGAAGCAGGCTCCCCGCTGAGCAGAGAGCCCGATGCGGGACTCGATCCCAGCACCCCGAGATCATGACCCGAGCCGAAGGCAGTGGCTTAATCCACTGAGCCACCCAGGCGCCCCTTTAAGATTTTTTTTTAACGTAATCCCCACCCTCAACATGGGGCTTGAACTCATAATTCCGAGATCAAAAGTCACATGTTCCACCGACTGAGCCAGCCAGGCACCCTTTAAAATCACCCTGTTCAGGGGTGTCTGAGTGACTCAGTTGTTTAAATATCTGCCTTTGGCTTGGGTCATGTTCCCAGAGTTCTGGAGTTGAGCCCTGGCCCACGGCTGGGCTTCCTGCTCAGCAGGGAGTCTGCTTCTCCCTCCCCTTTACCCCCCCTCCTTCTCTCTTGATCACTCTCACTTTCTCTCCCTCTCAGATAAATAAGTAAGTAAGTTAGTAAATAAATAAATAAATAAAATCTTCTTGTTCCGACCTACTGAATCTTTGTTGATGTTTTGTCTCCCTGATCCAACAGTTTCTGAAAGAATGACTTTTAAATCTCCCATTTGGACTGTAGCAATTGTCAGTTTACTCATGTAATTCTAATCCTTTTTTCCTTCATCAATTTCAAGGCTGTGTTGCTGGGCATAGGCATCAGGACTCTCAACTACGAGCAACGGAAATTAACTTTGGCCTGCTGCAAGACCTGCAACACTGGGCTCGGTGCTACCCAGCTGCATCGCAAGCCACAGAAGAAGACACGTGGCAAAGTTGCAAATATCGCGGCATCTCTATGCCGCTCTCCAGCGCCCTGAGCAGCTCCCAGCCACTGGAACGTGACCAACGGAGCCAAAATGCTGCCCCAGGAACTCTGTCTTGCTAGAGACCGCAGCTTGCTGGAGAAATTCCGTGGTCTTTGCTTTTCCATGTCACTAGCTCCTAAAGGGAGGGAGACAAATGTATGTCCATTGGGAGAGCCTAGATCACATGACTTGCCTTGAGGACCATGACACTGGGAAATGACAGGTATTTTGAGCTTCTATAGGAGAAGGTAGAGAATCCTTCAAAATGAGAAGTGGGTGAGGATTCTGGACAAGATAAATGTCTATTCCCAGCTATGTATATAAATGCCTGATTTGTCTATCTTCTTGATATGTTTGCTTGGTCCTTGACTTGCATATTTTTGCTGTGAGATATTACCTTCCTGACCTGCCTCTTTTCATGTGCCCTGCAGGGCTAACATTGGCCAGGGAAAGAATAGAGCTGGCTTTCACTGTATTGGACAGGAATCCCCATCCTGAAATCCCTCCCTGGCCTGGATCCCCATTCCATCTTGCTTTGTTTCAAGCCCATTAGGGGCAGGGGAAAGGGTTTTCCTTCAGGGAAGAGTACTTTTTTGTTTCTTTCTAGACTTCCCGCACCTAGCTGCTGGGAGGCAATCCAGTCTATCTCCCAGAGGACAGACACTCCTGACAAGGAGTATACCAGCTCTTGCCAGGTCCAGAGTTCCTTAAAGGGAAGGAATCTACCTACAGCCCACTTCTTGGGTTTCCCAAGGACCCAAAACTTGGCCTGGGGGGAGCGGGGAGTCCATTTCTGAGAGAAGTGAACAGAAAAGGGAAAAAGGAACTTTGACGTGGCTAACGGGCTGAAATCTACTTATATCAAGTATAATCCAAGTACATAGAGAAAATAACTATCACCTCCTTAAGACATATATAGCGAACACTGTATATCCAGTCTCTCAGCCTAAGAAATAAAGCAGCACAGCCTCAACTAAAGCTCTCTGTAGCCCTCCCGGGTCCCACCCTCATTCTACCCCAGAGGTAACCACCATCTAACAAACATTTTTTATCATTTCTATTTGTGTTTTAAGATTTGATATGGAGGATAGTATATATACGCATTGCTCTGCAACTTGTTTTTTCACCCAACATCATGTTTGGGGATTTATCCACATTGACAAACATAACTCTGATTCCTTCTTCTTAATAGCTCTATAGCACTCCTTTGTATAACTATAGCATGATTTTTTAAAATTCTCCTGTTGATGGCCATTTCAGTTGTTTCCAGTATTTTGCTACTATAGGCCATGCTGTCAAAATAGTCTAGCTTCTATTTCCCTGTGCATGTGTAGAAAAAAAGTTCCTGGAAATAAGTTATTTGGTTTGAGAGCACACACATCTTTATTTATTTTTTTTTTTAAGTAGTCTCCATGCCAAGTGTGGAGACCAGTGCAGGCCTTGAACTCACAACCCTGAGATCAAGACCTGAGTTGAGATCAAGAGTCAGATGCTCAACCACCTGAGCCACCCAGGTGCCCCTACACATCTTTAATTTTACAAGTGGTAACTCAATTACTTTGGTGCTTGTATTTATTTATTTATTTAAAAGTGTATTTCTTTCTTTTTTCTTTTTTTAGAAGATTTTATGTATTTATTTGACAGAGAGAGATCACAAGTAGGCAGAGAGGCAGGCGAGGGTGGGGGGAAGCAGGCTCTCTGCTGAGCAGAGAGCCCGATGTGGGACTCAATCCCAAGATCATGACCCGAGCCAAAGGCAGAGGCTTAACCCACTGAGCCACCCAGGAGCCCCTTTTCCTTTCTTTATTTAAGCAATCTTTATGCCCGGTGTGGGGCTCCAATTCATGACCTCGAGATCAAGAGCCACATGCTCCTCCAACTGAGCCAAACAGGCACCCTAGTTGTACCAATTTACATGCTCATCATAGTTTGTTTCCAAAGCTCCATGTGGTCCCCAACATTTGTAATTGTCAGCCTGTTTTATTTTTTTCCCATCTAGCAAATGTGAAGTGCTATCTCACTGTGGTTTTAATCTCCACTTCTCTGATGCTGGGGGGCTTAAGCATCTTTGCTTGTATTTGTCATTCTGCTTCTCTTTGTATTTCTCTTTCCTGAATTGCCTGTTCATATCATTTGCCCATTTTCTCCTGGTGCTTTATTTTTATTGATTTGTAGAAATTCTTTACATATTTTGGATAATCCTTTGTTAATTATGGGCATCACAAACAGCTTCTCTTAGTCTGGTTTATTATTTCACTTAATTTATAATGACTCTTGATAGGCCAAAGGGTTTTTTGTTTTGTTTTTTAAAGACTTTATTTATTTATTTATTTATTTATTAGAGAGAGAGAGAGAGAGAGCATGCATGTGCATGAGTTGAGGGGGAGGGGAAGAGGAAGAGGGAGAAGCAAATGTCCTGATGTGGGGCTTAATCCCAGGACCCTGAAATCATGACCTGAGCCAAAAGCAGATGCTTAACTGACTGAGTCACCCAGGCACCCCTGAATTTTTTTTTTTAATGTAGTCAGATATGTAAGAAATTTGGAATAAGCTTGGAAGATTGTTAGTGTTCTCAATAGAAAATCATGCACTGTTTAGAGCACATTTTTCCAGGTTGTTGGATTTTAGTCACTCACTAAATAGCTCACTGTTTTGAGCTATTTTACAACTTTTAAGTTGCAAATACTGATAGCAATGTAAAATAATTCTTGTCTCTGGACAGGAAAATAAATTCTGTCTGGTGGCCCTTGGATTGACTCCTTCTGCCACACCCCCTTAATCCCTCTCCTCCAATCTGCCTGTGGAAATTTATTTCCACATGCATTTATTCCTTATAAATTTGTGGTTCTCTGCTTTCCCATTCTAACAATTGTAACATCTGCCTGCTTCCCTCATTAATAATGAAGTAAATAAAATCTTTAATATGTATGATTTTATATCTGTATGATTTTACCTTTTCTGAAAATTTCCTTTAACAAACATATTAATCTTTTCCTTTACTTTGTGTTTTTGAGTCTTAAGAAGTCATTCCCTCTCCCAAACTTACAAAGATATTTTCACCTATATTCCTTTAGGCTATTAAAGTGTTACCCTTATTATTTAAGCTCTCTGCAATAGGTTTTTACTTATGATGTGAGATGGTGATATAATTAATTTTGTTTCCCTATGAAGAGCCAGTTTTCCCAGTGTCACTTACTAAACCCTTCATCTTGCCCCACTAATTGGTAATTCTATCTCTGTTGTATATAAAGACTCTTTCATGCATAAGTCTATCTTGGGGTCCCCATTCTGTTTTACTGGTCTGTTTTTTCCATTTCTGCACCAGTGGCACACTTCCATAATTTCTGGAGCATTATAAAAAATCCTAACATGTTCTTTGTATTTTTTGCCATGTTCTTTGTATTTAAAATTACTATGGCTGTTTCTGACCCTTTACTTATCTGTATTAAGAATCAGCTTATGAGCGCCGGGCGCGGTGGCGCGCACCTGTAGTCCCAGCTACTCGGGAGGCTGAGGCAGGAGGATCGCTTGAGCCCAGGAGGAGTTCTGGGCTGTAGTGCGCTATGCCGATCGGGTGTCCGCACTAAGTTCGGCATCAATATGGTGACCTCCCGGGAGCGGGGGACCACCAGGTTGCCTAAGGAGGGGTGAACCGGCCCAGGTCGGAAATGGAGCAGGTCAAGAATCAGCTTATGAGGATCCACAAAATATCAACTGGGATTTTTCATCTAAATTCTATTGGATTCAACAAATCACTTTAGAGAGAATTGCTTTCCTTAGAATTTTATGTCTTCCCAACCACAAATACAGTGTATGTCTTCCATTTGTTTAGATTTCTTAAAATATTTTCTTCATGGAGTTTTATAGTTTTCTCCACACCTAGTCTTTTTTCTTTTTCTCCACACCAAGTCTAGCACATCATTTGTTAGTTTAATTCCTAGGTAATTTGTGGTTTTGTTGCTGTCATAAACAATATTTTTCAGATGTTTATTACTGGCATATAGTAATGCAATTGGATTTTTGATATATTGTTATTATGTCCAGCAACCCACAATTGTTCTTAACCTTAGGATTTTAATGTATGAGCTCTCCACCAATTCTTAGTGCTTCTTGGACACAAGGGACTCATTTCAGTTTTCAAACCTTCCCATGGCACATTTTTCAATTCAGTACTATGCAGAATGTCAGGCACATTGCAGACACATTCAATAAATATTTGTTCAATAAATAATGGTCAAAAGAAGGCATTGTCATTTGAGGAATTGTGCATTTCTCTATGATCAGCAAATTCCATATTCAGATATGTAAGCATTAAGAATATGATATATTCATCCCCTCCCTTCCAATTATATGCAGGTAAAATCTGCTTGAAATAAATATTGATAGCGACCTTGAAAGAAAAGAGGGAAGAATGGAATATCACAAATTGATATCTAGGGGGAGGTGAGGAGAGGGCACTGTTGCTAGGCAGCCACCTTCATTCCAGACGGGTGCTGACCCAGTTCTACAAGGGTCTCCTTTCCCCTCCTCTTCCTCATCCCCTCCTCTTCTCTCTTGACAGAGTCAAGAACATTACAGACAGATATTTATTTTCCCTTTTGGAGAAGGTATGTTGGCATTAGGTTCAGATTGTGATATAGTGTTTTGCAACTAGAGACTTGGATTGTTGAGATCTGAAAGGAACCCTAGAGATACAGTGCTCCTGTTTCTGAAGCAAATTGTCCCCTGATGAGGAACTCATAACAGAATGTTGAGTCAGATGGGGACTTCAGGGTAGGGAACGACAGGTTCTGCTTTGGTATTTGAAATGATTGTGGAATATCCACCTGCATACTGAGAAGCACAGGACTGGAGGCAGCTGAATAGTTTGAAGAAACCTACATTGACAGGTCATCAGTTCAGTGCGAGGGGAGGTTGAAGGCGGGGCAGTAGAAAAAGACCGCAGAGGGCTGGTACTCTGAGAAGAGAAGACGCTGGGCATGGAGCTCGGTATACCACCTCTTAGAGGAAGGAAGGTGTGGCCAGGAAGAGATGCCTGTCAAGGACCTTCAAGGAGGAGCTGGAGGGGTAGGAGGTGAAGGGGGGCAAGGAGGGCAGGAACCATGCAAAGTTTTTGAGAGGAAGTGGGAAATGGACAGATGCCAAAGAGAAGTCAAGGAATATCAGCAGAGAGTAGACTTAAGGCAAGGTCGCCACAGATGACCATGGTGGGTGGATGAGTTCTTTGCTCTTGCCCCTTGTCCTTGGAATGGTGAGGCCCCAGTCGGGCTAGTTCAGTCAAGCCACTTAAATTCTGTGGGTCTCTGTTTGCCCATCTATCAACTGGACGCGATCACAACAACTCCCTTCAGCATTGTTCTAAGGATTACTAAAAAGATGCTCAGTGTCTTGGTAATATCTCTACCCTTCACTCCTTCTAACTTTGTTCTTCTCACCCAAATCTCCCCCTTGGAATCCGTCTGATAGCTTCATACCTCCCATATCATCTGAGCTTCTCTCTGCAAATTCCTCTGTGCTTAAGCTTTCTGTGAAAACCTTACTCTGATGCAAGCATGCGTGGTGGGAGAGGGCTGAGTTCTTCCCTCATCCTGTACTCCCCAACCCTCCTGCAGAGGCACAACCCCATCCCACCCCACACCTCAGCTGTCCCTTCTGACCAACTTGAATCCTCTAGAAGCTGAGGGAACAAATGAGGCAAATGTCTCCTTGGAGATACACTGTCGAGTGATTCTAAATGGAGAGGTTCAATTGACCCTTCTGTCTTCTCCACCAAAAGGATATATGGTTGCTAGGAAACCACCAATAGGTGTTAACCACAGCTGGCAAGAAAATGCTCCTAACCTGAAGAGGAATTATCTCCACGAGAATTTTTAGCCTCTGTTTCATTATCATCTTTCAGAAATTTAATTTCACAAATATGTATGGAATTTGTACATGCAAGGAACTTGCAAAGCACAGATCGGATCGCATCATTCCCCAACTCAAAAGCCTTCCATGCCCTTCCATTCACAAAAGGAACTCAAAACTGCTTACTCTGACCTATAAAGTCAGCTTTGCCCCACCACACTCCCTACTTCTGCCCTACCTGGCCTCTACTCGCTCTCTCCATTCTACCTTGTGTGTCTTCCTGAAATCCCGTCCTGCTCTTGCCTCCACAATAACTCTTCATTCTTCAGAAACTTGCTTTAAAAATACTGTTAAGTCCAGACAGAATGAATTGCTTGTTCCTGTTCACTGATGATTTCAGGGCGTGCACGTGTTCATTCAAGAAAGATTTTCTCTCCTGGGTACTCAGTACATACTGAGTGCACCTTGTTTGCCTTCTTTCTTTATAGGACACAGTTGGTAATGGTTCTATTCTTGCCTCTATCATAAGGATTTCCCAGTAGTGACAAAACTATAGCAACTGGTAATTCTTTGATTTCACAAATTATGGTCCTGGCTTAATAAATACAGAGTTGAGAATTTTAAAATTTAAAAAGCAGCTAGTAATTATCCCAGGGTAGTTTTTAAAAAATTAAATACACTCTGTTACCCAATCGTGCTTAGCACAGCCCTGGGAGACTTCCTCCTACATCTAGGCTTTGTTCGGGTTTATCTTTTTTTTTTAGATTTTTTAAAAATATTTTATTTATTTGTCAGAGAGAGAGGGAGAGAGAGCAAATGAGCACAGGCAGACAGAGTGGCAGGCAGAGGCAGAGGGAGAAGCAGACTCGATCCCAGGACGCTGGGATCATGACCTGAGCCGAAGGCAGCTGCTTAACCAACTGAGCCACCCAGGTGTCCCTGTTCGGGTTTTCTTAAATGTGAATGTTCCCAGAATGCTTCTCCTTAAGAGAACGGGTATTGTTTGACGCTCCCTAGCTCACTCCTAAGGAAAGAAATGGCTTCTCCCCATGATACATAAACAATTCACCTGTTATCAGTCATCAAACCAGGATTAATAAAATAGCCAACTTTTGTTTTTCTTTTTTAATGTGTCTTATTTCTTTTTTTAATTTTAATTTTAATTTTTTTATTTGACGGACAGAGATCACAAGTAGGCAGAGAGGCAGGCAGAAAGGAGGAAGCAGGCTCCTCGATGAGCAGAGAGCCTGGGATCATGACCTGAGCCAAAGGCAGAGGCTTTAACCCACTGAGCCACCCAGGCACCCCTTGTTTTTCTTTTGACACATGCTTAAAATTCTCTCTAAATTTCTTTGCACAAATGAACCCTGCTCCATGCCGCCCTGCATTTTGCCCACTTCACTGTGACATGTCTGATGGGGCAGTGGGTCTTTGAAACGTCCTTACTTTGCCTCCCTCATGCATGTTCCCTGGAGCCGGGGTGCATTTCCCAACATGATCCTAAATTACAATCACTTGTATTGCCAGAGTATTTTGGAGGGACTCTACTAGAAGGAATTCAATACATAAGTGACGAAGGAGTAGAGAAGCCAAACAGAGTAGCAACAGCTGGAAGCTACTCAAGCTGAGAGGGCAGAAAGGGTTCACGGAGCCCAGGATTTGGCATCACCTGGCAGAACCCTGTATCACAGAGGAGAAAAGCTATAACCAAAGACACCGCCCGAGGTAGAGAGAGGGAGGAAAGTGCCATGGCTGCTCCCTTTCTGCCCACTCCAATCTTCCAGGAGCTTCTGTTGGTCAAATGGAAACTACATCCAGCCAGAGGGTAAGGAACCTGAGAAATGTAGTTTCCTGAAATAGTGGAGAAGGAAAGGCAGGAAAGGAGCTGGGGGGAGGCAGGGAAGGGATCTGGCAGCAACCGGGAACCCAATCCATGCCCCGAGTGCCAGAGATGCAGCTCTGTCACAAGTGTTTTTCTGATTAAGTTTAAAAAAGCCTTTTCTAGGGGATAAATGAATACCTCTGCATTATAATCATGTCCCATATTTACATTTTAAGTGGTTTTCAGGAGTTTATTTCCAATTAATAAATGTCTTTTCAACATTTAATATTCAAATACCTGCTTATAAAAATGCATCTTACTCCTATTTTTGCCAAATTTAGTCCCTAGAGGTTTTTCTCGGTTTGGTTCTATGTTTAGTAGAACTTTCAAGTAGCACATTGAGAGCTTTAGGAGAATTTAAATAGTCTCCTTTAAATTAGAAGGAAACTCTCAGTGCACTGTAGGATCCCTTCAGCTGGGCTGAGCCCCAGTCATCTGAAAGTCATTTGCCCAAACATTCAGCGTGTACTCCTGGGAAATTCTGTACATGCTGGGAAGCTCAGAACCATGGAGTGCAAGTAGGAATCTGCTAAAAAAGCACCTAGAGGGGCGCCTGGGTGGCTCAGTGGGTTAAGCCGCTGCCTTCGGCTCAGGTCATGATCCCAGGGTCCTGGGATCGAGTCCCGCATCGGGCTCTCTGCTTAGCAGGGAGCCTGCTTCTCCCCTCCCCTCTCTGCCTGACTCTCTGCCTACTTGTGTAATCTCTGTCTGTCAAATAAATAAATAAAATCTTAAAAAAAAAAAAAAGCACCTAGAATAAGGGGAAGCAACATAGAAAGATCATATTTCTGTTCACAATTAAACTGGACTATTAAAACCACATATTTACTTTTGGAAATTATAGTCTTCAGAAACTCTTGTCTACATGTAAGCCACAACATAGAACTCCTCTACTGTCATCCATCTTTTTTATTCTAAAAATAAAAAATGTTCATTGTAGAATATTTAGAAAAAAGAGAAAGTGTAATAGTTAAAATTTTTGAAAACAGATAACTTGAACATGGAAAGTTAACCTCTACTAACATTGGTGTTTAATGCATGGTGTGTGTGTATAAAACAGTCTGTGGACCTACCTTGTAAAGTAAAATACCCTGATTTGCATCATTTATCATTTTATTTTGAGGATTTCCTCAGACTGTAATTTTCCTCAGTGAAAAATCATTTTTTTTAAAGATCTTATTTATTTATTTGACAAAGAGTGATCACAAGTAGGTAGAGAGGCAGGCAGAGAGAGAGGGGGAAGCAGGTTCCCCACTGAGCAGAGAGCCTGATGCGGGGCTCGATCCCAGGACCCTGTGACCATGACCTGAGCTGAAGGCAGAGGTTTAACCCACTGAGCCACCTAGGCGCCCCCAAATCATTTTAATCCCTTCAGAATATTCCATTGCATGGCTGGCTGTGCTATGATTTATTAAGGTATTTCCCTTTTGTTAGACATTTAAGAACCACATTGCCACGATGTCTTGACAAGATAACACGGAAAGTGGTTTTTAGTCTATAAAAAGGAAGTAACATCTTGAAAGAAGCTGGCATCTCCTTTTCTCAGGCTGATTGTCTCTCTTAGCTTTGATTCACATTAAGTGCTTTCAAAGGGTTCTCCTTCTCCTACTTTGAAGAGTAGGAGTGAGAAGAGGCCACCAGCTAAGGATCTCAGACCCAAGGAATGGCTATGGATAATTATTCAAGTGATGATTGTGAAGAAGGTAAGCCTTGTTCTTGTTCATAAATTGCAGGTCACTGCTGACATACTTAAGGAGATATATATATATATATATATATCTCTTTAAAAAAAATATATATATATCTCATTAAAAAAAAAAAATATAATATTATATTTTTTTTTAGGTGCTTAGATGCTTAGAAACTCCCGTTAAGTGAGTGATGAATTATGAATGCCAGAGAAAGTTATGGCAAGCACCTGATTTGATTTATTTGGGGCCTCCATTGGGTTTTCTTGTTCCTTTGTATTTTTCTTTTCTTTTAAAGATTTTATTTATTTATTTGACAGAGATAGGCAGAGGCAGGCAGAAATGAGGGGAAGCAGGCTCCCTCCTGAGCAGAGAGTTGGATGTGGGGCTCGATCCCAGGACCCTGAGACCATGACCTGAGTCAAAGGCAGAGGTTTAACCCACTGAGCCACCCAGGCACCCCTCCTTTTGTATTTTCCTAATAAACAATAACTTGGAGTGGGACTGGCCCAGAGTAGTCTTTATAGTCTAAAAAGGGGAGTAAATGAGATGAGGCGTAAAGAATTCAGCTCAAGGACGGGGTCGCTGAAAATATTCCACAGATGTCAAGTGCCATTAGTATCCTCAGCAGTATCTTCATCTGAATAGGACTTCATAGCTTACTAAGAACTTTCACATACCTTTACACTTTGAGTTGTCACAATAACTCAGGGAAGTGGGCAAGGATGAGGATCCTTTTTACCTCCAGGTACTTCCACACTGTGGCTCACTATGATAACTTGCTCACTTGCTGATGGCATTTAAATGGTCATTCTGGCCTGAATTATTACAGACTCTGATTTTGGCAAAAGCAGAGAGACTGAGTGGACAAGGTTGGCAAAGTACTCTTCATTCTAGCAGCCCGGGGCTCCAGGCTCCTTGCTAATGAACGGTTTGATTTTAGGCAGGTTACTGAAATCCCTCCCAGTGTTTGGCCAATGCCAATAATAACAAAAATAGTAATACCACTGTACCCCCTGACCTAGGGTTAATGATAAAGCACAAAGGAAGATAAAGGAGTCCAAATTATGTCTTTTTTTTTTTTTTTTAGGATTTTATTTATTTATTTGACAGAGAGAGAAATCACAAGTAGGCAGAGAGGCAGGCAGAGAGAGACAGGGAAGCAGGCTCCCTGATGAGCAGAGACCCCGATGCAGGGCTCGATCCCAGGACCCTGAGATCATGACCTGAGCTGAAGGCAGAGACTTAACCCACTGAAACACCCAGGCGCCCCAAAATTATGTCTTTAGGAGTAGAACTTAAGAAAGTATTTTGACAAGACTATTCTAAACAATAGTGCATTTGCGAATTAAATAACAATCGAAGCACTCATATAGAGTGATTGATATGAGCTCTTAACCTTCCCTTCCTTCCGCTGGGTTGGCTTGCAGTCCAGGTGTGTAGTAATCCTTCAAACTGTTCTAACACAGACCTATACTTCTTTTAGCACCCATCCAGAGGCAAGAAGGGAGCTACATCTGGGGAATACAGCCCAAGAGGCTAGCCTTGATTCAGTGAGAGACTGGCTGAAAAGTTGCATCCAGGTTAAGGTCATGTGAAAAGTTGCATCCAGGTCAAGGTCATGGTTCCGCACAGAAACCGAAGAGGCCAAGGGGCCTCAGTGACAATGGTTTGGCACTTAGGATTGCTCCAGATTAAGGTTCACCAATTTGTTTTCAAAGAGCTGCCCCCAGAGTCAGCAAGGTTAATCCATTCTAAGCCTCAAGCAGTGAAATAGGCAGCAAACACCTCCCACAGGGGAAGAAGGAAGAAAGCCGGACACACTGTCCTAACCATTTAAGAACCAGTCATGACAGCACAGATAGATCCTTCTGTTGAACAGTGGCACTCCACCGTTAACCAACAAAACAGCAAGGTTGGTGAAATCTGGGCTCAGAGTTCCCAGCCAGGCAGAGAACTTTCTAGGGAATAAAAAAGAGAGGCAGAAATAGAAGCAGTAGTTGGATGCTGTTAGACTACAAACCCGAGAGAAGTGAATGTGAATTGCCTGCTACTGATCACCAAACCAGCACACACCCAGCAGGCAGCAGTAAGCCTTGAATGGGACGAACAGCCCTAAAAACAGGAGTATGACCAATTCTTGACTTGTCTTGGCATTCTTGTCTCCGAGAAGAGAGGAAGCAAGGAAGGTAGCTCAGCACTGGCTTTGTGTTTGGTGAGGCGGAAGGGATGTATGGGTGACCGGGAAAGGTGGGGCCTGGAGATATAGGCGAACGTTCCACTTTAACCTTGTTGGCTCAAAAAATAAACAAAAAAAAAGCATAAATATATCAAACAGATAAGTACAATGAATGATGACTTTTGAATGATTTACTTCAAAATTATCTAATGGCAGCAGGGAGTAGGTCTCCCTGGTAGGTGGGGGTGCAGAGAAAAAACAGGAATGTCCATGTGCTGGTAATTCCTACAGTAAGGTGAGAGATCCACGGGGGTTCATTCAGCTACTCTCTGTATTTGTGTGTGTTTGATATTTCCCAGATAATAAGTAAAACAAAATAAAATTATATATGGCTCATTCCAAGGCTAAAAAAACCCAAAAAACCTTGAAAGGAAGAATGGCTTTAAAATATGACAAGCTTTCAAAAAAGAAACAGTGTATGGATAGAGACACACACAATCCCATTTCGGGAGAAAATGTGTGTTTTTGGAGTGAGGGTTGGGAAGGCAGTATCTAAAGCAGTGTGACTTGACTAGGAGCCATTTGGAAATTTGTGGGGACATTTTTGCTTATTGAAATCCCTGGCAATGCTGGTTCTCAGTGGTGGAAGGCTAGGAATGTTAAAACTCCTTTCATCCGAGGAGCCTAGAACTGTTCCCTCAATGCGGGTAGTGCCCCCACTGAATAGCACTGATGTGAGGAGACCAAAGTACCAAAGTGGCCACCGACATGCTCTTCTATTAATCTGATCTTAAAATCACATGATCCGTGAAGGGGAAGGATAAATAGTAAAGGTTGAATAACAAAGGCCTACATGAAATTGTAAGAAGTGGGTCAAGAGGGGCGCCTGGGTGGCTCAGTGGGTTAAAGTCTCTGCTTTCAGCTCAGGTCATGAACCCAGGGTCCTGGGATCAAGCCCCGCATCGGGCTCTCTGCTCAGTGGGGAGCCTGCTTCCCCCTCTCTCTCTGCCTGCCTCTCTGCCTACTTGTGATTTCTGTCTGTCAAATAAATAAATAAAATTTTTTTTAAAAATTACATATTTAATACCTTCATTAAATGTCTGACATCCACAGTCTTGTAATTAAGGAAAGATATTTTTGCTTCTAAAAATTAGAAACCGTGGGACACCTGAGTGGCTCAGTGGGTTAAGCTGCTGCCTTCAGCTTGGGTTATGATCCCAGAGTCCTGGGATCGAGTCCCACATCGGGCTCTCTGCTCGGCAGGGAGCCTGCTTCTCTCCTCCCCTCTCTGCCTGCTTCTCTGCCTACTTGTGTGATCTCTGTCAAATAAATAAATAAAATCTTAAAAAAAAATTAGAAACCGTACTTCCTAGTAAAATGCCCAGGTACACAAATAAGATGGGGTTGGAAATATAATCAAAATGTGTTAAAATACACTCCTCTTGGAGGCGGCTGAGGTGAGTGCCAGCGGAACACTGTGTTTTTCTTTATTTACTGGCTCTGCCAACACCATGTTTGGGTTCTTGGGCTGGTGCTTATCTGAAATCATGTTGACACAGGCATGAATGTTCTGAATTTTTGAAGTGTGCATGTGTGTGTGTGTGTGTGTGTGGCGGTTGTTGCTTTGCTTGCTGGAGCACATTTCTCTGAATGAACAGCTTTTGAGAAGCTATAAAAATTTCACAACAGACAGACATTTGATAACAACAGCATGTACTCCTTGGGAAAAACAACTGGAACCTTGAAGCAGTTGGTACTGTTCTCGTACTACTGTTTAGTATAAAACACTTGGGGAGGAGGGGACACTAGAGAGTTTCTATGAAGACAGAGTTTTAAATTTTTTTTTTTAAGATTTCATTTATTTATTAGAGAGAGAGAG